>MU940310.1:0-12817 GCA_036418165.1 Cooperia oncophora
TAATTAGACTGACATTGAGAACCAGAAATATTTTTGGTCGCGCGGAGCACTCAATTCATTTAACTATCGAGTGCTAAAATGGGCCTCGAACAGGTGCGACGTTTCATTTTTCACAGAAAATTTGTGCTTGGAAAAAATAGCATCACTTATGGATCAACCTAATAAAACGAACATTTGCAATTGATTAATTCCTTTGATTTAGCTGTAAGGAGTTCGAACTGGAAAGTGGTACAGAGAGTGGGGCGGAATATTGCTAGTGGGTGATAGGGAGATATAGAAGGCGAGGGTCCATTAGATTCGTTCCCAAGCGTCACAGACAGTGGGACGTTAATCGGAAGTGGTAAATGGTTGGAGTGGGCATATTGACGCTGGATGGCAGAAGAAGAGCTGGAGACGATAACATCTGCTAGGAGCTGGTAAAAAGCGTCAGGAAGGGAGCTTTACCAAGATGATGGTGGGCGTTCGAGCAATAACTGGGGGTGACTGGGCTCCAGCAACAGCAGAAAGATGGTCCGAGCAAGCAATAAATTTTGTTGAGAGGCTGATGATCTGTGTTAGGTACTGACATGATGACTGATATGCATTGATAAATCAGACTTTGCTTTGCTTTTTCACACTCCTCACGGCTAAACTTTGACCACAATGGCTCAAATATCAAAGAGCAGAGGCCCAATGAGTGAACACGTCTCTCTCTCCATTCTGACAGCGAAAAAATCAGAACTAAATCAACCGCTAAACTTTCGAGTTACGACTGAATGTGAATGCTTAGTGGTGTTCGGCAATGAGGAGCTATATGAGCTGATTACAAACAAATATGTTTTACAAAAAAAATGAAAAATCACACTGCTAAAAAACCATTATGTGAAGTTTCCCCACTCTCGTTTCCATACCGCTATCATCAAAAGGTTTTCTGCCGCTAACTCCCTTTTCAACGGTTGATAAATATTCAAGAAATTTGATAAGCAACACTGGCAATTAGTCATTAATAAGAGCGAATAAAAATATCAAGAGACTGGTAGTATTCCAAAAACGGCAACTGGGGCAAGCCCAACTGGTTTGATGAAAAACAATGAAAATTTTAAAAACAAAATGGTCCTTCAGCTAACAAAACTATTTAGCTAACCTGGTGGTATCGCGTCAACATCAGTAACTTCAGATACATAAACGTTGGTGTTTTGGAGGGGCATAATGATAGCAAAGACCTGTAGCACAGCGGGATTTATTATTAGGAATGTAGAGGTATATCAGAAAATATGCCGTAGGTATAGATTGACGGCGAATGAGTAGAGGGGAACGGTGCCGCCGTGTCAGGCTGGTTCAGTTAATCTTCCGCCTCACGCGAATTATTTGACTCTCAAATATACACATCGCCTCCACGGCTTTGCATAACATTCAGGTCAAACATAAAAAAATTTTTGTTCCATAGAAAGTTTCCTAATGAAAACTCGAGAGTCCTTTTCACAAAATTTTGTTTCATAGGAAAGTTTCCTAATGAAAACTCGAGGGTTCTTTCACAGCACAGAACGAACGGCGGTTACCGGAATTTGTCAAGCAAGGAAAGATCCATTCATCAGAAAAATGGGCAGTTGGGCTTAGCGGAGCACCAAATGGTACTCAGCGATGCCTGTACAAAATGCCTTGTGAAGGTCAGTAAATTCTTGTGATGTGACCTTGCCCGTTTTGCAACTTCGTAGAGCACAACGTGTTTCACGATCCGATACATTTGTAACATGAACCAGTGAAGGAACAAAGCACAAAAATTATCCCCATCAGCGCGAAGCTGTACAGTACAGAAAGATCAAAAGATACAAGTTTGGTAAAGGGTGATTCAGCTGCGATGGGCGGAAGTTCGGACCCATTTTGACCCGCCGGCGCCCACAGCGCGAGTAGCAAGCGCACCAACTTGCCACTAACAGCCACTTCCTCTTCAGATAAGTTAACTGTTTGCAATGTTATTAAAGCCACAAACACAAAGCCAGAAGGGCTGAAACAAGACACATGGAAAAGGGAGAGGCACAAAAATGGAGAGATCAAGCTATGCAAGAGCAAAATGTACAGGCTCTGCTAGAGTCACTGAAGAGAGCAGAATAAGAGAAGGTCATTTTTCCATCGACTAACGTGAGAGAAGCCTCACCTGAGTTCTTATCATCGTCTGAGCGCGAGCACTATCATTCAAAAGTTCTCGAAGGCTGGCCGCACACAAGCGTAGTTGAGGTCCGCGGTAAGAGCTGGTTTAGTTGGTGAGTTCCCGTGGAACGTACACAGGCGGAGCGGGGGGAGGTGGAGGAGGGGAGGGGTGCTTTACCGTGTTCACAACTGTAAATCAAACCTCTGCTTCCATTCTACCAAACCTGAGAACCGCAAATTAATGAATTGCAGTCGCAGCTCTTACGGTTACCGGGGAACTTGTAAAATAGAAACAGAATTGACGCTGCTGTTACATTCCAGAACGTGGAATGCTCAACATACATACCCACTACCAATCATTAAGGCATCTACATTGCGTGCATAAATTGGGGTCACTTCAAAATACTGGAGTTGCTCCTATTCTTAAGCGCAGAAAAAGAAGCGATAGCAATATGGATACGAGAAAAACTTCCAATTCCAGATTATAGAAAATAAGCTCAGGGGAGCTTTTTCGTCTGATCAGTTTTTCCCTTTAGCAACCCCTCACACTCCGCTCTCATACAGGATCAGGGCGGTACTTAGGATGCGACTACCATATATGTAACTTGGAAGAAGGGAGGGGGTGTGGGGGGCTGGAAAGTGTCCAAGTCTAGCACCAGTTGACAAGCATCGTCCAGGGAGTGCATCTTACCGCTTGGCAGAGCCAGCAACTGATTCCCAGTCCCGCGGGTAATGTGTGACAAGCTAGCAGAAGCATTTTCTTCATTTAGCGCTGTGACTAGTGAATAGAGTTTGCGTCTACAAACTTTCCACTTAGTCACTTTTTTATGACAAAGGTGATTAATCTGACCCACACTCGTTTCCCATTTTTGGAAACACCATAGGTGATACAAAGTTTCATCTTAAGGTCTGGGATGGATATATGTAACAAGTATTCAAAATTCCAGGTGGAATGCAAACGAGATTTAATCAAGAGTAATAATGTATTTTCGTAGCTGTGAAAGTACCATTAAGTTAGTTTGGAAGTAGGGGGACTGTATGGGAAAGAGGTCCGACAGCAATGCACAGTGAGCAAAAAGAAGATCAATCCTCACATCGCCTTCCCAATGTGGAAACTTATGCGAAGTTCCAGAAAGACTGCTTTAGAATGGAAAAAAGACGCCTCCTATGGCATCTTTCCAATCTAAATAATCAAGCCAAATTTGAGCGATAAATGGGACGGATTCCTGAAACGGCTCCCTCGAACTATCGCCAATCCGTGGGAATAATATTCCCGCCTTCGAAGCTAATAAAGCGCGCCGACACTGTGGCACATGGGAACGATCATCACTTTGAGGAACCCTTCTGTAATTCGGAATCAAGCACCCCCAAAAGGGTTCGGCGATAGCAAGAAACGTGTTTTACTCGGAAATGAGTACATGCTCCGAGACATAATAGCGATCGTTTATCGATAGGCAGTAGGCTTTAAGCAGCAGTAAACTTTAGAATTCATTCAAAGGCAGAAGTTGAGACGACCAAAGTGGATACTTAAATGGGAAGCATGAAAAACTATGTGAGAAACTAACGCCGCTATTTTGATATTTTTTTGACTTTTCCGTTACAAGCTTTACTGAAGACCAAACGAACACTCCTATCCATTTTGTGAACAAAGGCAAATAAATTCTGTATGAAATCAGTACAGAGGGGGGGGCAAAAAAAGTCACTTCGACCGAGTCACATATCAGCAAAGTTTTCGCTGCCCAGACAGAGGACGTGGATACGAGTACCAGGGCGGAAGATACCCAAGATGTTCCTCTATAAGCAGGAGCTGGCTCTCGCCCATCACCTTCATATACACCAAAATATGAAGTCCTGGAGAAACCCTATTGAATTCACGTGACCTCCAAATAACTGTGAAAGTTCTTGAGAGGAGTCACCCATAGAAAGCTTCCTGGAGAATGGTACTCTTGATCTGGAAGTTCTTCAACAACGAGCAGCCGAACAACGTCGCTACGGTCCAGGATATCATCTACACCGCAGGGTGGTCTACAGTGCGGAGACAATCAACGATTTCGCAATGAACTCAGGTACCGAATCAGCCGGTAACAAGGCAAATCTCTCGATGCCTCGTCCAGAAAGTGATGTGGTGCGGAGTTATCATGATATTATACAATATGGCTGTTGAGATATGATGGCGGAATGTCCAGTCAAAAATTTGATAAGTTAAGTTGGGTAGCGCCTTAAAAAACGTCCAAGGAGAAAAGTGACTTTTTTGCAGCTCGCGTCTGTATGTGGGTAAGCAAATTCAAAAGCAAGTTGCGCTCACTCCACAAGGACCTCTTGCTGAGACAGTTACTATACTAAAGCTCTCCACGTGCTCATTTCCAGACATTTCATTAAATATACGCTTCGCGATATAACGGCCCGCTTCTGTTGTGTCCGAATATGAACTCCCAGAGGGGAAACGACTCGTTAGATAAAGAAAAAGTAAAAGAAATTGTAGGAGACGATTGAAAGAAGGCCCAATCTTGCAGGAATACCAGGAGATGCGAAGAGCGGTGAGGGATAAAGACCAGTGACGAAGGATGAGCTAAAAAAGGGTTGAATGGGACGAAAAAAACTCGTTCCTATACAGAAGCAGTCAACTTGTGTTTATGGGAGCACTGGCAAATGTGTACCCGGGTAGGTGGAGGACGCGAGAAGTGCAGGCGAGAAGTCATTTCACAAGCAACCAACAAGTGGTATACCTCACCGTGGAGACGATAAGCACCAATAACAGAATTACATTTACTATTCAGCAGCGTTCTGCTCATTGTCCGCCAAATTCCTGAACTACTTCATTTCAACGGATGCTCGGACCCAATTGTTTCATATGTGTTACTCAGAAAAATAAAGGTTCCCAGAGAGGCTCTACGGCACTACCTTAATGGGTAGGTTCTTGGTCCATATTACATCGTCTTATGATCTGGACGAGCGGCCAGAACCGCTTGCGGCTGGATGGCCCTGCGGGACACTTGCTGTGCCCCGGTGGAGCACCATATCTACGTGAGACAAATCATCCGCGCACCACCTCCGTCGCTATATAAGCACCTTCCGCAGTGCGCTCATTCAACTCACGCCTACCATAGAGCAGAAAAAGAATGAGTCTCCTATTTGTGGACATCACTCCTCCTATTAGAAGGGATTCTACGAACTGGATAGTCCTGTAGTGTGCCTTTCACTATTGGAAAACCATTGCTCACGGAGCCTTACACCACCCGTTCTCGCTGGGACTAGCTGTTGGTGGCCTCACAATCTCCAGCATTGTGTTGCAGTCGTGTAGCGAACTGAAGTGTTAACTGGAGTGAATTCACAAAATCAGGTTATAGCCCTGGGGACCAGTAATACGTTGTAAGACACACTGGCGCAACATGTCATTCGCAATGTTGATATAATAAATAAACAAATGAGAAGGCTTCATAGCGCGCTATCTAGTCGACCTGAGCGCTCAGAGTTTGTCTTCTCGATGAAAAATGAGATGATGACGGAATCAGCACTATTTGCATACGTCGTAGTGAGTGGGCAATGGGAATTTCAACATCAAGCGGTTCCCCATAGTGTCAGTACGTAAATAATACGCAGGAATACTCACCATCTCCCAGGTTGCGAAAGTGCTATAAGCTTTTTCGAAATCATTCAGTACAGGGTGGAATGTAAGTAAAAAAAGATTTTATGCACACCCAGTAAGGAATTTCAATGGAAACACAGGTACATGGCTTCCTTCTCCGTCTTATCATAGCTCCACCCGTAGGAGCAACCACCCCAAACGCATAGCCCCCGCTAATATTACAGTAGAGCTAGGCTTGCCTACATTACATTCGAGTTAGGCTTGCCATTGCACCCTTCCCATTGATATGCTCTTCTTTCTTACTGTGGGAAGGGGGAGGATTGAAAGGAGATTCCGCCTATATAGTCAGCGTAGACTGTGCCGTCAAGAAACGAATGCTAAGCCCACACGAAAGTAGTTGCACTCCAAGTTATGAATAAGGAGGGGCGGTGCACATATAAGGGTTTTAGGGGTGCTGTAGTGAGAGTAGGCTCATAGAAATGAATGGAGGAACCCACGATCCCTAGTTCCCCTTGTCAGGGAGGTGAGCCCCGTAGAATAGTTCCCTAGTAACTCGTCGTAATTCTTGCCCTGCAATCGGTTACGGTGAAAGCTACATCAAGCTCCGAAGGGTTCTGATTAGTTGTCCAAAAAAGGCTCCCTTTGTAGGTTGGAGAATTGGGGATTGGAGAGTGTCCATGGACTCTGGCTACGTATCTCTGTACGGCTGCCGGTAAACGTGATTCAACATTTCCTTGTGCCGTCCACGCCTTCTTATGCACTTGCTGTTTAGGTCAGTGCCTGAAACGCGACCGCTCACCGCAACCGCGTTCCTAAGCACGTTTGGAGGCTGCGTTCACACTTTGCGACGTCCACCAGGGATTAGGAGAGTATGGATATCGATCTAGTGAATGTCAGCGTCTACCAGCCTCCACCAGCTTCCAGGAGTATAGAGTATGGGAGAGTGAGTGTAGCAGACAGTCGGTATAGTGTGGAGAAGCAGGAGGGAGCAAGCAGCTGGATTAGGCGTCGTGAAATTGCGGCTGTGCAGCCGCACCGTACAACTGCTGAAACACCGAATCATGCAATCACAGTGTTGTATAGTAGTACGGTTCACCATCGATGGACGCTGCCAGACAGTGAACGGTGAACGGTAGCCTATGCTCTCCTAATCGCTGGCGCTGACGGACGCTCGAAAGGTTGGTGGTCGCTGATGCACGCTGCCGCAAAGTGAAGCCTGATCTCTTCCAGTCAAACGCTGTGATGGATCATATTGTTATCGCCGCCAATATATTCAAGAACACGTTGTATCGCAATGTGAAATAACTGGCTTGGAGACCTAGAGCTCTTGAGTGGTCTAAGCCTATGACCTGTTCTGGGCTAGAGCCGCGGACAATTTTCATTAAGGTGACTTGCAGAGCTAACAGAACGCGCGCGCAGGGTTGTCACGTTGGGTGGCACGAAGTATTGCTGGAAATAAGTGTGAGCTTCGGAAGAGATTGTATTTTTACTGGCTAGCACGGTCATTTTGAGTGTTTGGTACCACGTGAGCTCTCGGAAACCACCACGTTCGCGTGAATGTTGAGCAATGTTTGCCAGCGTGGTACCGTTGATGGTTTGTGGCCGTCAATGGTTCCTTGTAGTAAAGATCACTGACGGAACAGGTGGCGAAGTTCAAAGAAAGGCCTGATAAGCTTACAAGTCAGCGAAACCCTGGGAATATGTTTAGTGAAGGTCGGAAAGGTGTCTTGCGAATTCAACAAGCACAAAAGTTGGAATAAGGCATCTGGCTTGTGTTTGATCTTCCATAACAAATGCTGCAGCTCAGTGTTATTACTTGCTCACTGGATGAAACATTTGTCTGCTACCAAATGGGAATTATCTGGATAACCCCCTGGAAAGGCCTAAAGAGGTGAGCGATGAACGGTTCGAGCTCCGCCGAGCGCCCATCTGCTGCCGGAGCCTCGCCTAGCGCAGAACAGTGCTCTTTCAGAGAGCGAAAAATTAATTCCATAGAAGCTCAGAGACAGTGAAGGTGAAAGTGTAAATGTGAGAAATACATCAGCAAGCCTGGCCCAGAAGTTCCTAACTCGCTCTTGAGACCGAATCGGAGATTGTGGAAAGCTGGTGTAAAGGAAGAATGTTTGTGGGAGGCGGAGTGTCTCCAAAGAGAAACATGAGCAACACTATAATCCTTGGCCCTTATTCAGATTCTATAATCTATCTACATTTAATAACCACTAACCTAATAAATTTATTGAATGTCTGTTGGGACATTGTACAGAAAATAAATATTCATTCCCAGAGAGGAAACATATGACTCCCACTAGGGAAACGTATGAAACCCCTCGAATTATTTTACAGCGGTTTCAGTCACGGCGCCATGAGGATGGGGACTGAATTGATATCTTCGCAATCCGATGCGACTGCGTCAGGGGGGAGGGATAGAGTGAGCCCGCCTATGGCTGCATTTTCTACCAATAGTGGCCCTCTCAGGCAGTAGTGAACTAGTGGTAAAAAAACGCTGTCATGATCGCGTTTCACGCCTCCTGATACCGCACCTAGGATCGTGAATACATTATCAACGGTACATCTAGTAAAAGTCAATGGTGAGATCGTTGAAGCCTTTACATTTGACGGAAAGGCCGTAGGAAGAAAGATCAAAAAATAGCATTCATACTGTCAATAGAAGGTATGCCAGCCTAAGCCAGCCTGTAAAACCCTTCCGTTTTTATGAGCTAATAATAGGAATGAAATTGTGACCATTTTCCCAAGTGGGTATCAAGTGACAACTGCTCATAGCGCCGTCTAAATTCCTAATTGATTCGCTACTCAGAATACCACTCAAAAAACAAAAAGGCTTATCTCACTCTGCCTGGATGTCTTGTGTTTAAGATCTAGCCGAAAGTTCCAGAATCCAATCAAGAATCAGCCTACGACCATGATTAACAACTCACTGGAGCCATAACTGTTCTTGCTTACTGTATGGTTATTTCTCTTCTCGTCATCATAGAACACAGGTAGTAGATGCAATTCATGACACAGCCGGCCGTATCACAATAGGCACTAGCCAACTACTGACAGTTGCCAGCTTGTCAAGCTCCAGTACTGTGATCATCAGAAGAAGACTACTTGAGTCCAGCAGCGAAAAATTAATACTAGGCAGATGCCGTACCACTGAAAGCTGCAGAGAAAATAAAATGATAGTGCTGGCTGTAACGACCACCCGCCTCTGTGGTGAGCCTCTAGAGATTACTGCATCAATTTGATGCTAATCAATTGGAATGCCTGTTCAACGTTCAGCAACAACGAGACAATTTTTCATCCAAGGAAGATGTTAGCAAAGCGAAAATCAACAACCTTCAAGGACGGCACGTGCAGGTGCTTTATTGTGGTCAACACCCCCATAAAAAACGAACAGACACGACCGGTACAATACCTTGCTTACGTGAAGACTTCTTCGATTTCACGCAGGAAGAAAACGGAACAAATATTGGCTATTGGCGTGTTTACTTACTATTCATATTGCTCACTCGAATGCATTGTTGGGCCACACCAGAACAGCGCTTCCGATTCAAAAAAATAAAGGCCCTCCCTCTTTAGACGCCTTACAAAAATTTTTAGAAAATTTGAGGAATGTATCACAGGCAAATACAAACTTCTACAATCTGGATAGTGGCGATCTGGATAGAGTTACAGTATGGTTAGATGACTCCCCGGGGAAGAGAAAAGCAAAAAAAAATCAAAACTCTGGACGAGTTCTCTGAACCTGCTCGTTTTATGCCAGCAAAGGGATATCCTGCGGCCTTTGGTCAACTAATCGCTTCTTCGCGTCACACAATGCTAATACCATCCAATAAAAAAAACAAGAAAAAAAACGGAAAACGCGGTGTAAAAGCTGAACCAGCGACAGAAAATCGCCTTCCAGTTTTAATGGGCGGGACAACAAGGAAGGCGTCAGAACTGCTCGTGCACGGCCGCAGAAAACCACGAAAATGATCTAAGAGATAATATTAGAGACTAAGCACTAACTAGTTGTATTAGATTGGCGGGAAAGTTCTGTCACATTTATTCAAATCAAAAGTACAGCAATGTTACTGCGGGGTCCTTGCCAGTGTTTGAGCACCTCATGGATGCCATCGCTTCACAATGCAGGGAGACACGACGCAAAGTTGGACACCATCTCAACCTCGACTTGAACTTGGGTTATGGAGATTTTCTCGTCCGCATAACGATCGATTACGGAAGGCAACTTGCTATTAGAAGGGGCGATGTCTGTGCTACACAATGCAAGGGGAGAGAGATCAAGCTCCATTGCATGAGGTACGGCTCGAACTTTTTTGAACGGAGTGCACTATCATGATGAGGGCGGGCTGTGCGGACAAATTTTTTCCTCTGATCGACGGTACGCTACAGATCTCGTAGCTGCTTTGCGTACGCATTGACCGAAGAAAGCAGCTACTTCATCCAGCACTTTCACGACCCACAGCTCCCTCTGAGTTCACAGGTAACCCAAACCTTATCGTAATCAAAACTGCAGGGCACACGCTTCGGAGCATTAGCATCGTGGAAAGTTGTCCGATAATTGAGGGCATCGTCCTTATTCAGCTCCATTATTTTGGCATGTGTAGCTATCATACTGGCGTCGGGGTGGTGGAAGAAAGAGTTTGAGGGAGCGCTTGGAGGGGTTGGTGCCGATGGCAGCGGATAAATTCTCGTCCATATTGCAGAAGAAGAAGAAGCAGGAGTCAAGCGAGTAGTACCAATAGAAAGATCACTCTTCGAGGTATAGGAACTCACATTACCGGTTACCTCTCTTCAGGTAATGGAGGCAAGTATTTCGAGTTCGAAACAAGTGTGACAGAACTTTCCCGCCAACCTAATACAAAAGAGGACGCTTACGCTGAATTGCTTGTGTGCGGAGACTGCCTTTAAGGAAATGTTTTTAGAATATGAAATGACAGAAAGGAAGGATAATTACATTCTTCAACAATTTTTCATCATCATTTTTCACTCGCCTCTCTGTCTCTGGAACCTTGAAACTTCTTAATGCAATAACTGACAATTCCGAGAATGTCAGTCCGACAAGCCGAACTCGTTGTCAATCGAAATCGCAGCCTTCATTCTTTAAGGCAATAGTATAGCTCCTGACTATAGAGTTGTGATGTGGTTGCCAATTTCCTTTGATCAAACAGCACTGGTTGGCCAGAGCATAAGCTTGTGACTGTACAATTGATAGGTCGCAACAAGTGGGGCGGCGTCAGGGGAAAGAGGGTCGGGGGGGGGGAACGAGCTCGCCTAGGGATGCCTTGCTCTTCCAATGGAGATCGATTAAGGACGAAAACAGCCAGTGGTGAAAACGCACTGGTGGACTCATTCCACACTCGATCCCTCTCGACACCGCCCGACCGATTGCGAGGGTATCAGCTGTCAGATCAAGGGGTTCAGACGATAGGTCCAAACTCTGGAGCCCGAACCACTACTTTGAAGCGGAGAAAGTGACCCGTTGGCCAGGTTAGGCGGTTGTTTTGCTGAGTATGAAAAACCATAAAAAGCAATATTAATGCAGTCATCGGCATGACAGGACGGCTTTGTCTGCTCCTTCCACGTAAACACTAGGGTACTGTTATGTTAGTTTTCGTGAAAAGGGGGACAGAGAAAAACGGTTTTCGTGACTCTATCAGTTAAGCATGTTTCGGACTTTGGATTTCTGAATCACGCTTTTCTCTGTTTCTATGAGCTCCATAATGGGACCAGAAACCGTTCCAACTCGGCGATCTTTGCGACTCTATTGGCGAAAAGGATTAAAAGAAACTGACGCAGCGCGTGTTGAATTTTCGGGGTTGGAGGAAGAGATGCGCCAGCAAATCGAGCGGTTCAGAACAGAGGACGGTGGTCTCGGAGACAGGTCATGACCAGAAACACACCACTGATTATCATTGGTTATCATTGGCTCCGGATCAAGACGAGATAGATTCGAGCTTGCTATTCAAGGAAGCCAATAGTCAGAATTCGACGTTTTTAACGCAGGGCTCGGTGCAGCGGTGAGCTAGTTTATTATTATCAATCGCTATTTACTATTTCATATCACTTTCTATCACTACTTTGTTGGTGGGCACTAGATCAGTAGGGTGCCTCATGCCTCAAAGTCACCCCAAAATCTCCCTGAATTACAGACAAATTTCAGAAAATCGTCAACAATGAACACGAGCTTCATCCCGATCATATGCAAAATACATACATGGAATCATTGAAAAACTCTGAGCGAATTATTGGCGGAAGACTCAAAAATTACTAGTTGCAATGTGGAAGAAGACGATACCTTCAAATTCCCTCCTTCCCGTTAAGAGTGAAGAGGAAAAAACGCGAGCTCTTCGCTGGAGTTCACGCTGACTTCACCGTTGCCGCAGCAGTACTTAGCACGAATGGCATGTCAAATATTTGTCTCCGCGATCCTCGACGTTTGTTAGCACAAGGTCGACAAGGGTCTTAACGTCGAAGCTTTTCTGAAGTCATTTTTCGCAATTTCAAATAACAAATAAAGCTTTCAAAAGAAGGGGGCAAAGAACGCACTGCCCTTCCCACCACTAATCATAAGGGTCAGAATGAATCAAGCGCAAACCTTTCGATGATCATGGTAATATACTGATACACTATTAAATGAAAAAAGGAGAGGGTGCCAAGAATGCTTAGTTCAGTCGACTTGACGCTTCCTTTTGAACAGTAAAAAGGGTACTAAATCCTCCTAGTAGATCTTAAAAAAATCGAGCACACATTCTTCTAAGACAGGAAAATCTCTACGAAACAGTAAAGAGGTCATCGGCGAAACTTTACAAAACTTCGAGTTAGAAAAAACGCCATTACTTATGCGCCAACCCTGTAGAATCCAGGTGTGTAGCAACAGAATCGTCCGGTGCAGCTGGTGGGCGTGGCCTGCGACATGCGGCGAGAAGACGAAGCGTGCTTCTGGCGGTTTGAATAGGGTTATTGAAGGGAAGGTAAATATTGATATCACCCAGGATCGAGTCTTGTGTTCAGTTACGGTTAAGTTTTCAGTTAGAGTATGAAAAAGTTCAATAGAGCACGAAATTCATTGGGGTCTTTAACATTTGCTCTGGTTTGTCA
>MU940322.1:0-41123 GCA_036418165.1 Cooperia oncophora
CATCCAAATGGCTATCGTGAATGAATCCCATCAGTCTAGGGTTAATGTTAGTAGTAAGTAAGCACTGGAATCTGAATTGTACAGGTTAATTGGGGGAGGGGGGTCTGCCAAAGCAGGGTTTTCGAAGATTCAGTATACCCTGCACAAAGATTTCTACAGTGGCCAACGAGATGCTCAAAGCGGTTTTTCCAGGGAAGTTAGTTCACATGATGTGACAATTCTATAAAGCCTGAAGTCAGTGTCCTTTTCCTGCCAAAATAAAGCCTGCTAAACCTAAATGCATACAAAACAGCACTCAGGAGCTGTGACACGGTGTCTGAGCGGTCCTTTATACTGGAATTCAAACCGGACACTGAAACTGTTCTCCGTTGCGTTGGAAGCAATTATCACAGCAAGGAAATCGTGCTGAAGGAAGAAAAAGGCTCCACGGCTTAGCCTTCGAATCGAGGCGTAAGTTCTCTTGTTAGAACGGCCTTAGCCATGCGCGAGGCGAATAGAGCAGCTGCATTAGCGTGCTACTTTCTCCGATCAAAACTACAAGGGCACGAGGGTAAAGGGTAGTTATCCACTGATGCCTAACTGATGCCTACTCCGCCCGCGCCTCAAGGTGCAGCAGCCGCATCGATACCAGGGGCCCGCAGCGGAACACGCACTCAGCGGTAGTGAACAACTAGTTGCGAGAGGCTGCAGACAAGGAGCGCGTTTGACTACGGTCAGGCGTGTGGCTGGGCAGTCCGGGCGGAGCATGGAGTTGGCACCTGGGCATCACTGTTCTCAAGCCCCTTTCCCGTGCATTTTGACCGGGAAACGTGGTAAGCTAGTGCAGCTGCGGACCCATTCTTCCCACATACGGGATCCACTAGCTTCAGAAAGTGAAGAGTCAGTTTGTCTTCTGGCCAGCATCATCATAGCGTGAAGGAGTGCTTCCAGTAATCGGAATCTTGACAGGCGTTCCTGGAAAGTCCTTAGCGAAGAGATTTGTAGTGAATCGGTTAGGGAAGAGGTTGTGATTGACCTGCTTTGAAAGACTATATGACTTCAGAGTCTCATGACCGTTCACGTGTAGAAATTTAATCTCTAAAACATTTAAGTAAATAAAATTATTGCAGCCAGTTCACGTTCTTTCATCTTTTTTGGTTAAAGACAACTGAAGATGAAGGATACCTAGATATGTTCAGTCCCCTTCTATGGTCCTGTAGAACAGAGACCATTGATTTACTTCATCGTTCTCTTCAAATAACTAAAAATCAAACGAAATCATAGTAAATTCTACTTCAAAAAATTCCAACTTCCATAAAAAATTAAACATAATTTACACTGCGTTAAGCTGAAGGGCGTAGGAAAGACAAGAGATTTTTCATGGGTGGTGTTCAATATAAAAACCTCAGGGCTCAGCGGATTCTGGAAAACTGGAGATAAGAAGCAGTAAGTATCCTGATTTCTGGGGCATTACACGCATTCCGTGGAGTCGCAGGCGATAACGCCCCCGAAAAGTGGCTAGACGTAGCACCAGTTTTTCTGTCTTTTGCATAGCTCAATCATCCAACTCATCTTCAAATGTCTCTTATTCAGTATGAGTAAGAATAAAAAAACGCAGAAGTGAATGGAGGAAAAAACATTTGCAGCGTTTGAAGCGAAGGTGGCCTTATGCCCCAGAAAATAAGGTATTCCTGGAGCTTGGACTTTGAGGCGAAGGCGGTCACATTGCAGGCGGAGGAGCATGCTGATCGACCGCTTTAATGCTATGACGTGCAATGCTAGGAGTTCGAAGTAGTACGCGTAAAAAGCCCCACTAATGGCTAAGTCGACCAGCTAGTGCTCTTCAAACAAGCAAAATCTCATGGCTACCACCACAAACATGATTCAGAGTGAGGCAGGATACGTTTCTGACCAACTTTACTCTGACCGCTATCAAAACTGAAATTGCTCTTGATTGTATGATCGTTGTCACTTCGTAAAGCGTAAGAGCTTTCTGGCCTGGAAGTATAGGTCCTAACATGAGGGTTTTTCGGCTCTGCGTGGGTAGAGCCAAGTAATGCGTTGACGTGACCTGGTACGTTTAACTACAGTATGTATTACGCCAATTGTTGTTCCATGTTTCAATCGGTTACAAACAATAACTTTGATAAGATGAACTTAATAAATGTTCTGGTAATTTCACTGAAGAGCTGACTACAGTAACCTTGAAATCTATCCAGACTTCCCTGAGCCCTTTTTGCACAGCCATAAGTAATATTGCCCGATTACGGCTATGATGACCTTGATTCAGGCTTTAACCAATCCTCCCCCTGGAAATTGATACATCCGTCGTTCTACACGGTGTCGATGAGTGGGACAAGCGAGTATTCGAATTACATTCGCATTCCCCGACGACAACGATGACGATAACACAGACGGACGACAACCGGTGTGTTTATTTGGCCATTTGCCAACGAATCGGATAAGTGCCCAATCTGGCAGCATTTTGTAACATGATACATGCAGGTGTAACGGAACTGGCAGCCGGGATTACTCTCGGTCGGTCTGGACGGGGGCTAGGTTTGGCTCCATGGGCTCGTCGAACGGGGATCAAGACGCCAACGACTGATAATCACTGGTGATTATGACGACTTCGTTGCGGACTACCGCAGTTGTCAGTGACAGTCGCCGGCCAGTCAGCCACTTGCCGACCAATCAGCGCCGAGGAAGTCTGTGCATCGCTCCGCCCAATTCGGCCATCTATTTGGCCAGAATTGAGGGGCGGTACCGGCAAAAAGCTCACACAACCAGCTAGCGCTAAGCGCAGTGTTCATCAACCGCAGCTAAACGATCTGTGTAGAGGTTTGCAAGCCGTCAGCGCGTACTCTCTAAAGAACCGACTACCGTAGCCCAGCTCTGACGAGGATGTCCTTGAATTTCTCCATCGACCGACTCGTGGACACAGCGAAGAGTGAGCCGTCATCTTCACAAGAGGAGCGAACTGCTCCAATTGCACAGACACTCTCGTATTTCGACGTCTTACTACCTCATGTACAAGTCCGTTTCATGGCCCCATTTCCTGATCTCACCGTCAATGCACAGGTTCAAATATAGCTCTTTCAGATGGCATACGCAAATCCGTTTTTGGCAGGATTGTCGGACGCACCGCAAAGTCACAGTCGCCTCTTGGTCGCAGCAATGGGTCGAACTGCTTCAACAAGCCAATTCTTCTCAATTCGGTATATAAATATTTATTCATTATATTCCTACAAATTAGTTTGGCTCTGGAATTCAGTAGAAGGGCCGTTTAATCAATAATTTCGTTAATGAATCCATTAGAACCAATATTATTCAGTATTCACTGTTGTCTATTTGCCGTTGAACTCTTCTTCTTTGTCACCTTTAGCAGAATGAATTTGATTTAGGGCCTTATTCTGACCATGCTCTCAAATAGCCTTCACTCCCAGTCATTTTCTCTGCAGTGAGTTATAACTTGACTTCCCGCTCAGAAAGTGTTTTCTAGGCGGCTGACTAATAACCTGAAATTCTGTGGGCACGTATTCCCTTGGATGCGAAGCTGCCCAGAGCCACTATAAGACCCCCGCCTCTTGTCTTGCTAATCGTTCGTTCTTTTGTATCATAACAGATCAACTAGTAGAAGCGTTCAACAAGTAAGATGCGAGCGCGTGACATATTACGAGCGTAGTGCCATTTTCTGGTTCTGTTTTCTATTTTCTAGTTCTAATGTTATAAGTGAAGCTTTTCATCTTTTGGCCAAAACCGTCTTTACCTCATATTTGCCCTACTGACCATTTCTACCAAAAATCGATCGATAATCGATTCAGCGCCTACTGAACATTCATTTTGGGACTGTTTGTACGAGATTACGGTATTCGCTCATTTTCACCGATTAACGGGTGCTATTTGTGAGTTCGAAGTTCTTCAGAGGGTTCACAATAACAAGCTGAAATTCAGAAAAGCTTTGCAATGATAGCTAAACTGCTCTTTGGGAGGCAAATTACAGTTGTGCAGACAAGATGCATTTTGTGTGCTGCCAAGCACCCCATCATAGGCCCACATTATCCAGGTTTACCCTTTATTGGGCTCGACGGGTAGCATCCATCAATCTTATTCTGTTTCCTGTAAAAGGTATCATCATCTGTTCCGCGTGTAACCGCAGCAATAAACTCGATTCTTTTCCGAAAACTTCTTCAATTCAAGAATAGCTTCATAAAGGGTTCATTTCTAGCTCAGTCATCCCTTTCACTTGGGGTTAGGAAAACTATGTAAAACTGTGTTGTTTTCCGAGCGACTTTGCAGATCAATTCTCATGTAAACAGGCGTTCAGCAAACTCACTGAACCGCAGAGCACTCACAGGAGCTTCAGTCATATGTTCCGAAAATCTTAGCGAACCAAACAGTTTTGTAATACTGGTATTCCTTCTTTCTTCTATTCCTTTTTGTGTCTTCTTAGAACGCTGTCTGAATAAAATCGCGGTGACTGCTTCTGCATAACGTTTTTTATAGGCAGTTTTATTTTTTGAGATTATGCGCTTCGGTAGAATCGATAACCATTAACTCCATGTATTCCCTTATATACAACCTTACAAGATGGACATTGCAGAGCTCACCGCTGTAAGGATATCTTCACCCTGATCCTTTGAACTCACTCCTCCTTTGGAGTGACTGCTGTTTACCTCTCCTAAAACATCTCTTTGCTTTTAAACGGTTCAAACGGCAGCATATTGATTCCTGAGTTCTTCAGCAATGTCCCTCATCAATGTATCACTAAATCTTTGTGGTTTGGTAATGCGAAAGCTGAGCAACCTTGAAGAGCAGCGACTGTCCTTATCAGCTCTATTAGTTGCCATCCATTTCTATGACCCGCCAATAACACATAACCCTCCTAGCCTTACAATCTTTCTTGGGACCAATTTACCATTTTTTTGACCCCGCACTATAGGGTTCGTATGGCGCTTTCCTTTCAAATGTTCCTATCGGATCTTTATCAGCTGACAAACACTTTCTGTTCCACCAATAATGTCGTGTCCCATACCTTCATATCATATCTTGGAATTAAAGTCTCTGTACTACTGTGGTCGCTATTCATTTTGTAGCACCCACATACGCACAGGCATACTTGATACAACTAGCGAATTATACATAGTAGGATTTTTTTTTTGGTGTAACCCGCCCTGGGGAAGCACGCAGTGTGCCCGCGCGACACAACGTAAACGAGAATTGCAAGACAAGCTTGAACTTTTTGTGTTTTTCGCTTAGTTTAAATGAACGGTCCACGATGACCTATGAAAATGCAAAACATTATGTGGGAGGTTAGCGCGGTCCGTGGTGTGCCAGTTTTGCAGCGGAAAGTTTGTAAGGTAAGGGAGTTATGACGCAAAGTTGCCTCAGGGACACCTCCCATTTCCAGTGACTCCGCCTCCAGACTCCGCCTTCAAAGCCCGCCTTCCAGCCAAAAGCGATGCTACCGCACAAGTAGCATGAAAGGGAGATGCTCCATAGTCTCTTGCGGAGTCATAGGGCCTATTAGGAAGAATGAACCGACTGGATGCGATTCAACACGCGGTCTTTCGGCCTTTTACCCTACAACTGTCTGAGACTGGAGTGGTCCTATTAGGGGCGTTTCCGACGTTCCCTTTGGCATTTTCTCTTTACAGACGAGTCACTTGACAAGTTGTCTTCCTTATTTCAACACCACTAAATAAGCTCCTCATCGCGGATCCGTGCCTTTAACCCTCTAAATAGTTTTTAAACCTCTTGTAATACGGATTATTCGTGAGGTGAAAAAGTCCCTTCGGCATGCGAAGCGAAGGTGTGTGGGTCCAAAGCCTAAACATGGGTGCGTCTTATACACCAGAAAATAAGGTAGTGCCTATCTTTGCGCTCGCTGTAATCCAGCTCTAGGTCTTGCTCGCTTTGCACCTCAAATGCACTTTTAGTTCACGACCTATCAGACTGTTTCTGTGTTTGCGCACCTCTGTGAAGGATCTATGAGGAGCTCATTCTCATTGCTTACGTTAGTGAAATTTTCTTTCACGCTACAGTTGGAGCACCAAAAGTTACCACAAGTGTGCTGAACAAAAGACGTCGATAAAGTCGGTATTAGCCGGAGCGATTTCAACAAGCATGGAATGGGCTCATCCACCTGTGGTTGTTTTCCTCCTAAATCGATAGCCACCATTGAAATCCCAAGGCAGCCGGAGGCGGGTTCAATCCGCCCCTCCTGCCACCGCCCCGACTGATTGCGCGTTATCAGCTATACAGACCATGCATGATTTTTTTAGCCGCAAAATGAGCTTTTACCATGGTGCATGTAAGAACAGGGCTTGCTGTAACTGCCCTAACTGATCTTCAGTTTGAATAAGAAACCTCACTGGTACAGTTAGTTCTTAAGTAACTCAGCACTTTAGTAACAGACCATCAGTTAGCCCATCTTTCTGCTTAACTTCTGTGCTTACTAAATAATGTTTTTTTTTGCTTTGTCACATTCGCTTTTTACTCCGAGCTAGACCAAAACTACATTATGTTACCGAAGAGTTACCCGCTTTAGGACAGGGCTTCTCATTGGGTTGAGATTCCTCAGCGCAAAAGGAGGTGGTTGTGTGGTAGTTTTTTTTCTGATAGTTGATTTTTCCATTTCACTCGCATTAAATATAACCCTAGCACGTACACGGCTGGTGTGATGATGCTGCCCTTTCTGGTAGCTTATCAGACCCAACACTGGAAGGTGCCATGTTCTTAACGTTGCTGCTCTTGATTCAGTTTGCAGACGGCTTCCACCCGCCCTAGTTCTCACCTTCTCTGTCATCTTATCCCAGTAATCTGCAGAGTTGGAAGACACTTGCTAGCAAAGTTCGTGACTCTAGCTGCTCGTTAGGGCACTTATGGTGCTTTGACTTCTAGCTGATCGTGTGGGCGCCTACTGGTGCTTTGAAATGGATAGGGTAAGTTATGCGAACTGGTTTGCTCTTATAAAATTCCTAAAGTCGAGCCATGTGAGTAGAGGCTCACTGGACAGAGCTGTGGCGGTGGCATGATCCCGTCATCGTTTGGAAGACTATCTTCGACCCGCCTAACTGGCATGTTCTGTTAGCCGTCCTGAGTTTTGATACGAGGATAGAGCAAGACAACAACTGGATATGCAAATAAGAAAGTAGGCACTATAACACAAGAGAATCTCTTGGATGGGCTAAGACGCTCGTTCGAAGCCTTTGATATCTCGGGATGAGCGAATACAATGGTTATTGTCAGAATGGTGTTAATAGTATACGACAGTCCTCTGACGGTCAACTCCTTTTTGTTATGATAAGATTCAGACCGAGGGCAAACTTGAAAGTGGTGCTTACTTCTTTTGCGCACTGTGTGTACTCTGATTTAGAATCTATGCAATTTTTTATGGATAAAGATGCAGCTGCGTTCTGAAATAGCATCTGATTTATTATGAATTTGAGAGCTGGAAGTATGGTGGTTGACAAAGTGGACGACTGCATCATAGTGAAGAACCGCCCGTATGGAAAAGCGAATACTGAGTCCACTTTTTGAGGTCTTCCGGAATTTAAAAGTTAATTTGAAGTATAATATAACGCTTGGATGGCCATCTAATTCGTTGTATGCTATAAAAAGAAAGAAACAAATGTTCAAGTGTCTTAGCTTACTCTAGTGGAGAGTAAGTCGCTTTGTTAATCGGTCGTGATTTGCATGAGCGATGCTGTTATTCCCGAGTGATCAAGTCATTCAGTCGGATTATGAGGGAGTCAACTATGCCAGTTAGCGTAGCTGGGTGGGGCTAGTACAGGAAGTTGATTGTCTAGTGTTCTTATGTTTGTCCCTGATAGAGGTTGAGATTTCTACAGAACGATAGCCTGAGATTGCCAAGCAGTAGAAGTGATATCGTCTCAACCGGTCGGGGCGGTGTCAAGGAGGAATGGAATGAGCCCATCCACTAGGCTTTCACTACTGGTTGTTTTCTTTCTTAATCAGCCACTAACGGACCAGTAGAGCAAGACGACCGAAAGCCGCTCATTCCTACCCCCTGCTGGTACACCTGACTGATTGGCGAGCTGTCAACTATAGGTATGTGGACTGTATGGGAATTCAATGTCAGACTAGGTAGCTTGGTGCCTTCTGTACGAAGAGCTTTAAACAAAAATTCAGTGGCTAAAGTGCTTATCTCGTAACTTGGTGTTCAGCATGGTGTGAATCAAGGTGGGAGGAGGGAAGGTGGGGCGTACCTTACATGTAGCTGATTTACTTCCACATAAAATAGAATTGAAAGTAAAATAAATCTATGAGATGGATGAAATACCGACTTAAATCGCGAATAGATCACTTTGTGGCAAAGATGTCATAAGCTAGAGTTCCCTTCAGTTTTATGATGGGGCAACTGAGATAAAATTACCGCAAGAGTTAATCAGTGTGTGATGTTCTCCCTAGTCATTAACGGTGGGACAGAAAATGAGTTATTCGCCTAATGGACGGTGGAACCTTCCTGTGATCGGAAATACGAAATCGGGAAAATTTGAATACTAGACTCAGATTTCTCGAGAAATCCATTCCAATCCTTCATCAATAGTTTTTCACGCCTCTCGGCTGAATGGCTTTATTCCGGCAATATGAGGGCCATTCAACAGAATGGAGGGGCATGGGAATGGGGCATCGTAAGAAACTACTCGTTAATGATAGATTACCGTTATGGAGATGAGCTAATTGCTTAACTTGGCGATGAAGTGTGAACCGCTGTAATTCGGATCGACGACGTATCAGTCCTACACAGGGAGTCTTTAGAAGACTTCCCCAAATCTATATAAACACCTCCAACATTCAATAAATTTGAAAGAGTCTTTCTTCAGGGTGTATATGTAATAGCCGCAAACTTGTCTGCAGCAGAAGAATGCGTCTTTATACTTGTAGGAACTTGAAGGTATCAAAAATGAATGCGCAACCGTTGTCTATCCACCATTTCAGTAAGTTCGCAGCAGGACTATTTCTGGCAGCGTTTAGCAAATGTAAACGAGTCGTATTGCTTTCTCAACCGTCGCAATATTGGAATATGGAGCGCGCTTTGAAGGTATGACTATGTGGTTTGAGGAGCAGAACGAAGCAGACATCGCCAAACACATCGTCGTTTATTCACTTGTTTATTGGTTTATTTCTTGTGTACTAGTTAATTAGGTAAACAGTAACTGGTAACATTTGAGAGTGCAAGTATCAGAATCTCAAGTCACAGTAATCACAGACTAATTTGGGCGCTAATAGCCTTGGAGGGGGCATAAAGGACTCCTTATGCAAAAACTAGTTTCAACATCATCCGAGCAGAAGTGCCGTACGTGAGCTAGGTTCAGCCGCTCTAGAGCACCTTCTCTCTTCAGACTTGGATAAAAGACCTTATTTTCTCAGATTTAGTCGGAAGACCTTATTTTCATTACAATAATTCTATTTTGCGCAAGTAATCCCTTGCATGCCCCCCTTCAAGATTCCCCCTGCTTGCCTATAGTACTAAGCTACCGTACCCTACAACTGTGGCTAATCCCCAAGAAAGACATTTTGTTTAGAAATCTTCACTAAATAATGATCAGTTCATCCACTTTGCTCCCGCCAGCGCACTGTTGATCTCGTCGCGGGTGCGCCACAAAAGAATACGGTAACCTGATGCGATTACACTGTTCAAGTGTCATTATGGTGGTAGATAGCAGTCAGCCAGCAAGCAGCCGCCGCTGTCGGAAACACGGTCAACAGCGCGACGTCGCAACGCCGCGCACGGATGTCGCGCGACGCGGCGCCATATCGTCTCCATTTCACGGGCCAATGTTTGCGCTCGACCGAGCTCTTCCTGACTGAATGAAAGGGGTTGGCGGTGATGAGAGCATGTAATAGTGATCGAATTGCCTCAAAATTTCGATTGAACAGGATCGATAATTGGTGGGTAGTGGGTCCAAGAAGGCTCATGTAGTCAATACCATCTGTCTTGAGAAACCCAAATAGTTAGAGAGGGCTATGAAATTGCACAATTACAGACAGGGAGTAGGCCAACGAAGATGACTTCCTGGAGGATTAGATAGAGTGGCAGGCTACGATAGTTTAGTAACCTAGGCAAATTAGGGTGTTCGTAACCACGGGAGGGGCTTTTCAAGGACCCCTTGTGGGAACTAGAACTATCGTAGTGGAGATAGGGACGTTTCTCCAAGCCTAAGGAGGTGGGAGCTCCGGAGTAGCCGAAACAATTCGAAGTACGGTACTTTTGTTCGGATGACGCTGATCATAGTTTGACAGGAATGAGAGCGCCACTTCCCGAAGGCGGATAGTTTTGGTGCGGTTGTTCTGCAATTTGTGCAGATCCTTCAACCTACTCCCGAGCTACATTACAGTTAGCAACTAGGCAAAAGATCTGGCGGAGATCGTCACCCGGCGTTTCTTCGCACCGGCTCCGGGTCAGGTTACAGCACCGTTGGGAAACTCAGAACGGAGGTTGTACTCGGTCGCTGGGAGTCGTATTTGGTCAAGGGTCGTAACTGGCTTTGAAAGTTTTCTAAGCCCGCGTTGTGGCATCCGAAAATTCTCCCGACTGTTGACTTTTGCGATTTTTTTCTTTCGCCATTTGCCCACGCGGCAGGCTTTTCACACCAGTACTATTTCTACAGTTTACTTTCAGTACTTGATCCTGTGAAACCTCGCCCTTCGACGCCACCTTCTGGAAAAAACCGGAAAGTCTTTAAAAAAAAAAGGTAATTAGTTGGGAGAATTAGGGAAGATGGTAGATGGGAAGAGAGGGGGTCGTATCGGAAGAGGATTTTTGGGAGGGGAGGTTGTACTGACTGGCAGGCCATTCACTCATTTCGATGCTGTGCTCTGCTCCGGGTTCCATGTTACTGGCTCATGCGTTTTGATCCGGGTCGGAATTGGTCTACCCGTGATCAGAGTATTAGAGTTTACTGAATTCCAGGTTGATGTGATTGAACTTCTGAAAGGGTAGGACAGTTAGTGAGTGAAAGAATTTCAGTATGAGTGGGCATGGTGAACACGGAACAAGCACACTCGGGTTAATTTTTAGAAAACAAGCACACTCGGGTTAATTTGTACCTTTCTGGTAATCAAATCCAAGTAACTGGTTCTTATTCTGGATTTGTTGAAGCACTGAATGGTGAAAAACGGTGCATACCATAATTATTCCAAAAGCGAGGATTCGGGCGTGGGCGTCTTACCTTCCGGAAATGTGCTACCTATCACACACTCACCAATTAGCTTACCTACCAACTCAGCTGTTCTCATATCCATTGAGATGGGGTAGGCTGGCTACGTATTCGACTGAAAATGGTGGCGGCTAAGCTTTCATGCGGGCGGATGAGATTATTGGGACAGGTGACAGTGATTAAGAGACAGTTGTACCGTCCAGTCTTTGTCCAACAAAGCAAGAAGACAGTTGTCTCAAATTGGAGTTTCCCACGAGTACCCCACTCTATGCCATGTTCGAGTGCCACGCCCACCCCGCCTCGGGGATAAGGCGTATACATACTGCCATCTTACGAGCTTGATAGTTACTCATTTGTTAAAAATGTTTTGATAGTTGCGTGCCGATAAAAGAGTATTGCAACACACACATGACAATTATGAAGCGAGGTTATTAATCTTAAACCGATTCGCTTCTAGAGTATGCGCAATGCATTCGACACACACACATTACTCATAATTGTGAAAGGGGACACGGCGTAAATGGCGGTACATTGATCAAATAGGTGAGAAATGGTACGGTTCAGAGTTTTTGTCCTCTAGCAGCCCGGGTTCGATGAAAGCGAGGCGAGCAAGGTGAGAGATGAAGGGCAACGTCAACCTTGGTTTAATTCACCCCACCGGCCGAGCATGTGGAGCGCGTCGTAGCTTATGTTAGTACCTATCACCCACCTCTAGCAGAGAATCTCGTAATACATCCCTCCCCCTCCCTTCCGAATCCTGCTCACCACCTTTTCCAAATCTCTAGTCACATTTTTTCTTTTAAGAAACTCAAATACTTTTTGCCCACTTTCTCCTCAAAAAAAAATGGGTCGCCCAGCGGGAGAGATGTTGGGAGATCGTCACCAAATGAACTATCCAGGTATAGCGCACATGAAGCTGAAGGATCGCGAAATGTCAACCGGGAAATCTATCGCTCTTGTAAAAATTCGTGTCAAAGCTAGATACGACCCCCTCTGGCCAAATAGGTCTCCCCTTACCAAGCGACCAAGTGGGATCCCCAATGCTACTGTACTAACCAAAGTTCAATTAATTCCAAAACAAGTAAAGAAAATTGCTTCATTCATTCATTCAAATAAACAAAAATATATGCCAGAATGGGGGGGTCAGTGCAAGAAATGCTGCCAAATAAGCTCAGCTAATCTAACTTTACTCATTATTATTTCAGGTAAAAGTGTGGTTTCAAAATCGACGAACAAAACATAAGCGGGTTCGAGTTGAAGGCCAGCCACCATCGCCATCTACTTCACCACGGCTTCACGACGATGACACACCACCGCATCAGAATCCACCCACGTCCACCACCAACACACCCAGTCAACCGTATTACGGCGATAGTCATGGGTCATGATCTGAACCGTCTTTTCTTTGGTGTTACTTGTTCCTCCTGTAAATGGAAATCTGTGATCTGTTGACTTGTGCTGAGCTTCTATTTCACATACATACCGACAATCGGCATTATGTACATGACTAGGAATTTATCGATTGATTTCGGTGACCTACTTGATTTTTGTGGCTTTAACTGAGCGATTTCTATTATGAGTTAGATGATTTTGATAAGAAGTGAATACTTTGTTGGTTCGATAAACTTGTTTTCTTCTTCTGTCCTTTTTTCTCCACTCTTTTTTCGGCTTCCCTTTCTATCGAGGATTGGATTCCATAAGGGTAATTGAACAAGGTATGGCGGTAAGCCGGCCGCCTCTAATTAGCGTCTCAAAGAGAAAATTAGCAATCGTTCGAGTTTAACAGGCGTACCAACAAAAACCATCACCGTTCAATCCTTCAAGGGCAAAGCCGGTTGGTGCCAAGTTTCCTTCGTATAATTCGGAATAGGAAATATGATGGGGTGTGGGGTAATTTCCTCAATCCTTCCCCCTGGATCTTCTAAAAGATGACACCCCAAAATCAGCCGAACAATGCAAAGGAGGAGCATGGCTCCAACCAACTAATAAGAACAATACTGGGGCCGAAACGCCAATCGAAAAGTGCCCACCTATCCAGACAGACCCCCCTCTCTACGTTATACTCGCAACGAACTGTTATGAAGTGTTTTGAATTTTTGTAGATTACTCTCAAACCCTTTATTTCCCCTTTATAGACTCAGGATTATATACGCTAAAATAACCATCTGAATTTTTACAGTTAGGGGCTATAGGTTGCTGTGTGAAACTGACGTCAGTACGTCTCAATATTACTCTCTTTTGTAAATATGAAAGTGGTCAGTTCTACTTTCCTTGCTTTTTCCTGCCCGTAGCTCCCACGACTTAGTGGTGCGTTGTTTTCGCTAGACGTCACCACCCTCACTTGTTGAAGGCAGCTCCTGCAGCGGTCTCGATTCCGGTGAGGCCCTTCTTGATAAGCCCCCCACCCGCCCTAGTTCTTGCTTACGCTCTAGGCTCCTCGCCCTGTACTCAGGAGTTCAGTGATTTCTTCACGTATACTGGGGAGTAGGTCGAATATGCTCGTTGGTACCTTCTTCCCCTTGGTTCTGGAGGGAAACTGGAAAACAACTACGGCAAAGTGTAGGGAGAGTTTGAAAAGATGTTAGGTAGGGTGGGACATGGTGAAGGGGGTCGTACCACAGGAGCAAATTCCGAGGGGATCGTAATTTGCGAAATTTTCCTCCGGCGGCAAGATGTGTCCTGGTGCCCATGCCGTCGGAGTTCAGGTTCTCGTACCTTGAAGGCACGGCAAGCGATCAGGTATAGAATTTGAAAGTATGGCGTCGGCAGGATAGTGCGGTCCGCTAAGAACAACCCTGTACCGGTTTCGCAGCAAAAAATTGTAAGGGAGAAGTGCTATAGCGCAATGTAGGTTCAGTAGCGCCTCCTTTTTTCCAGTGACTCCGCCTTCAGGCTCCGCATTCGAGGCCAGCCTTTCAGAGAAAAACAAGGCTGCAGGACGAAAAAGCATGAAAATTGTCACTTGTACTGTCATAGAGTTCTAATCGGGGAATCAGCTGTGCTGATGAAAGCGTATTATTGGAGATGGAGTTAAATTGGGCACGTACAAATTGGGATCGGAATAGGGTTCTACTTTAGGAAGCTTGGCATGTTTTTTTTTCTGCTTTTTTCTTCACTATCGGATTACTCTGATCCTTTTCGGCTATATGCAAAGCTCGAATCCACTATCTGTGATGGCAAATGATCGCGGGCTTCGCCTTGAAGTCGAACAGGAGGCACATAAGGCCCTCTCGTTCTCTTTCCTGACTCTATCCCGTTGCAACGGCATGCCCATCTCAGCACCCTTATTTCAGCACACTGGAGCATCTTATGATTCTGGCAGAGCAGTTGCTGCCGTGTAGGATTGCAGGCCTTACCGCTGAACGGCAAACTTTTGGGGTGTTTCGAAGCAGCGCTGATCTCAGGGGATACAAGTGGACTTCTTCTTTCTCACTCAAGCTACACTTGTTAAGAAAAAGGACAGTTCAACAAGTTCGAGATATGCAAAAAGTGTTTTTTTTTGAATGCAGAACCATGCCCTAACAAAGTCTCAAACATGCTGCGGTGTTCTGATGCAGACAAGCTGATCTCCCTGTGCGTGCACATGTGGCGTGGCCAAGGACGTCTTTATCACACTACAGTCCTCATCATTACGGACTGTCGGGGCGGCACAGCCGCGCTGCAATGTGACGCGCGGCTGCGGCTCGGTGACGGCGAATCAGCTGATTTCCATGGAATTCGGCTGCGAATTCCCACTTTTTCAACTCTTCAAGCTTCGAAAGTGGAAGGTGAGTTATTTTGAACAATTTTAAATTGTACTGACTCTGAATGAATCTGAAAGAATGCAAGCCATTTGAATAAATGCCTGAAATAAGGCAAAATACAAGGAAAAGAGCATATAATCGACATAAAAATAAAGGAAATCAGAGCCAGTACAATTCAAAATTGTCAGAATAACTCACCTTCCACTTTAGAAGCTTGAAGAGCTGAAAAAGTGGGAATTTGCAGCCGAATTCCATCGAAATCAGCTGATTCACCGTCACCGAGCCGCAGCCGCTGTCGCGTCACAGTGCAGCGCGGCTGTGCCGCCCCGACAGTCCGTAATGATGAGGACTGTATGTTCTGGATCCGCAATAAGACTGTGCTATGGCTGATGTTGTAAGAACTGAAATTCAACAGAAACCAAAATCAGCGCAGAGTTCCTAATAGGGGTAGAGGCCCATTATGAGTTGAGTCAGCCCTACGCCACTCTTCATCAGTGTGTCCATCATTCCCATCATTACTAGTAACGGGGGGCGCGCAAATGAGCGAATGTATCAGCAGGTCTAGCTCCGCCCATACGATCGGGGCGGAATGTGCCTTCAAGAAAAGTTCACCTTTGAGTTAACTAGGATGGATGTCATGTTCTCTATGAAAGTGGTGCCAAGGTAGCACTACGTGCCACGCCGAGTTCTTTATTGAGCCCCATGCAAGTTTGCTAAGGTTACACGATGTATAGAATCAAGTTTCCCCCGTTTTGGTCTAATAAATATGGGTACTGATAACGTTAGGAGACATCCAAAGAGCTCCTCGTCGTGGATTGCCGCCTTCCAGATAGATGGCCGGGTGAACCAATTGGAGGTTGGCCGGACCTCCAATTGGTTCACCCGGCCCGAGGCCCCCTACTCTTTACGCCTGCACAAAATCCTCGTCTCCCTCCGGCAAGGCTAGATCCCCTCAAGGAGGCCTTTGAATGCCCTTACCCAAGGCTATTAGCACCAGCGCTCAGTTGATAAAACGTTCCGTTCTTAGCGACAGTTTTTTCAAATTCTCAAAGCATTCACAGTTGCCTACCGTATTGCACTTTTTTGACTGCAATTCCACTTTCCAGGCCAATCATCAATTTTCAGTCTAAATGCCTTGGAACGACTGTCACATGCAAAATGTACCGTATCTAATTTTCCGGTGTGAGCGGCAATTGTCGCCATGGAGAAGAGTAAGGCGCCGTGAATAGCGGATAATTCGTGTAATGACGGTCGTGAACGCCTCAGATTTAACATGCCAGGCCAGGCGAGACAAGCGAGGCAGGCAAATACACATGAGGTCTATGTGCGACGTTGATGTGTTCAATGAGGTATGCACAGTCAGCATCTATTGCCTGGGAAAAACCACCAGGCCGCAGACGTGTTTCTGATGGCGGCCTGATGATGGCAGTGGGTGGATACGTTGTCGAGCTGATGCCGTTCGTTTGGCCGTCAAATCACCCCCTTTGCTCATCAGATGCACAACGAATACGGCATTTAGCCGTAACAACATGTGTCGAATTATATGCTCACGAAACACATTGAAAGGTGCTACCAACGCGATAATCGACACTGCATCACAAGCCTCTATTAACGAATCGAATAGCGCGTTATTGGTAGAGCGGGACGAGAATTTTCGGCTAATAAACTGACTGGAGAATAATTCGCAAGGATAGCTTAGAAAAGGGTACCCTGACCTCGACCCAGATCTCCAAACTTTCCATTTGCTCCAAAGTGAGAGCGTGTCTAGTTGTAACCAGGGACGCCATCGTTGTGATGATCACAACGGGGAGGTAGTATTCGACCGCGAGCGAGGGGGGGGGTCGTATTTGGTATGAGAAAGTCTTTTTTGGTAGTTGATTCCTCTTGTTTCACGGACGGCTACAAAGGGGGAATCGTATTTGGCGTTGTTGAGAGAGGGACTGCCAAAGATCTATACAACTACTATTTCCGATAGTTGAAAATGATAGTTAAATCCTGACGACCCTCCCCCCTCCCTCCTCCCGCTCGACAGCGAAATTTTGGGGAAAAGCGGAAGGAAATTCCGGAAAAACTGGTAGGAGGTTGGGAAAAATCTGAGGAGTTTTCTTGTTTCACCGTGGATATATACCCCATCCCCCCCCCTGCCCCGCTCGATGGAAAATTCTTCGCTGAAAAACTGGAATTTTTTTGGGAAAAAATGGAAAAAGTGGTAGGAAGTTGGGAAAATCTAGGAAAGTGGTGTAGCATGGGGAGGGGGTCGGCATTTGAAAGACAATTAGGGGGGGGGTCTGATTTACTACATGATCAACAAAGAGATGGCTTGGTACTTGGTTGCTAACTGCTCTACATCGTATAACGTAGAGGTACGCCTTGAACATGTGTCCGTAACTAGAAAAAGGATTGTGGAGTAGCTAAGCAATCGTTTTCGTCGTTTTACGGTGTTTTTTTCTGAAGACACATGCAACAACTCAATCTCTCTTTGTCAAAGATTCGCTATCAATAAATTTCAGTGCTGATTTTGGGAATTGTCGTACGCTGCTCATATAACTCCTCAGAATTATTTCTGGGCAACACAGATGTCGCCAAGAAGAAGAGCATTCATTACAGATTCTTGAATCTTGCACGTCCTTTTCACTGAGATACGTAAGCCGATACTAGTTTCCGCTGGACGTAGTCTCCACTGGCTGGCATCCATTTTGGTCCGTCAAATTGGGAGCCACTGCAGGTAAATCTGAAAAATTTGCACTATTTAGTTGAGTGAGTTAATATTAACGCTATAAGTAATACCCTCGTAAATGGCTGTACAGATTCAAGTATAGTGCAAGTATTCGATCTTCTTGTATAATAATCGTACCGCCATGAGTGACGAATATAAGCGAGTTTTCGCTGTGGATATGTAGCGAGGCAGGGTTTCAGCGGTCCCAGGACTGTTTCCAGCAACTGTTGCTCCTCCTTCCAGCAGTTGCTGAAGAAGGAGCTGCGCCAAAGCTAGCGATCTCTACGCAGCCCAGCGTTCTACGAGCGGAAACGACTGTCGTCGCGACACTGTTTTGCTTTGAAGCATTTTCTACATTCGTGCTGGGGACTCAATCAATGTCGTTTAAAGGGCAATGATGCGTTTACAGTAAACAAATTACCGGAGCATTGGACGAGTTTTCGACTTTTGCATCTACGATTCATGATGTTCGTCATACCCCATTATTCGTTCAGTCTTCACTTGGAATGGAAACAGCTATGGTTCGGCGGAGCGGCAAACCCAAGTGCTGGAAAACGAGCTGGCGGATTTGAGCTCAGGCCTCTCCTGACTACGCTGCCAGTCATTCCGCAGCGAACAATGACTAGTTACAGTCGAATCCATGGTATGTTATAGATTAGTAGCCAGTGGAATTCCAAAGGAAAAACGAACAGTGTAGAAGAACACTACGTTTGGCTCATTCGGCGATCTCGTGGACATCAGCCGGCCCCACCAAGATAGGCGATGATTCAAGATATATCGACCTGAAATGCAACGTACGAAACTAAGTTATGGATGAACTGAAATTCTTGCTAAGTCTTCGACTAGAGCAAAGTGATTACTGAGCGATAACACAGTGTGAGAATGCCTTCTCTTCCTTGATGTACTGCTGTATTAGCCTTACCTGAGACACGGTGAAGCTGTGTTTGATAGAACAGTTGCCTGGCAGATATACGCGGTGAGGGAACTACACTACATAGAGAAAGGAGGCCATATTTGTATCGTTCAGGAGGAGGGGATCTAACTAAACGTATTCAGTTGGTAGGCCCAAGCTGTGAAAAAACAGCGCAATACTTCCAAGTCTGGCTTGCTTGTCATCTGTGCGATAAGGCGATCTTGTACTGTTAGAGACTTCAATCAAGCACCTGCCTCTGACGCCCTCCACAACAATCTATGGACCCTGGGAACTCGACTCATAGGGGATGAAGTCTCAATGGTTACCTGAAAACCACTGCATTAGATCTTCTTTCAGTACGTGGGTAGGCTCTGCCCGGCTTGGAAGGGGCATTTTCACCATTTCCACCACACCAGCACAATCACCAGTTCCTTTCTTAGGTTTGTGTTACTTCACAGGCCCCATTTTGGTGAAGCCTGTAAACTCACGCAAGCTGCAGAACAGCTCAAGTGAACCAGTTTGTTACAAGGGTCTACATGCTTGACCTGTATAGACTTCTTGAGTGCCATTGCTTGCCCCCACCAAACCGAACTACGCAGGTGGGTTTACAAACATTTAACATGTCGTTTGTTTTTTTTACCTCGAATAGCTGGTTTCACTCAAAGGACAACATTATTGTCATATTCGTGGGTAAACGTTCGAAGTGTCATCTCGTGCTTCACTGACCGTAACGCAGTTGCAATCGCTGTCGGGGGTATTTAAGCCGCAATGTAAATACAGTACGTGTTAAGTAGGTGAGCTTAGCAGTGTTGCACACCGGGTAACGAGCGACGAGTGAGACGATTGCACTAGATGATTTGTACGGTTAACTGGGGAACTCACAGAAACCGTACAAAACGGTAACAGAACTAAGTTGTTTGGAAAACTTGTAGCTTGGATAATCTTGTAAGCAAAGATTACAGGGATGTCCGCATTCAGTGATTAGATGGGCTCATTTTTTGCTAAAGGTACGGTAGAAGGTATACAAGTTCTCACAGGTATCATGATTCATAGAGCCATCTAGCCGATACCATCAATACCAACAGCAGCAGCAGGTGTTTTGGCTGTGCGTATTAGTGTTACAATAGTGATATGAGGCGAAAGGCTAATACAATACGTTAGGCAAGCGAAATTTAACAGCATATTGAATAATTATTAGTAAGAAATAACCGGAACATGACTAATATGAATCAAAGGCTATGCTAAGCGAGGGTGCTCAGAAAGATGCTGATTTCCTGCGGAGGGAAGAAAATAGCGTGACTAGATCGGAATGGTCCATTGTGGTATGAGGATTCGTCCACCTATGTAGCGAACGATGAACGTTATATGTAACTTACAGACTCTGAAATTTACTCGTAATTGAAAAACTTACACGGTCCTGAGTTCCGCATTAATCGTGAATGTACAGTTTTTTTGAATTTATTGTACAGAGAGGTGTTTTTAAGTGGAAGACGCTTGAAAATGGCTGACGACTTCGAACCTTGGTCCTCAGGGGCCAAGATCACAGCATAAGAGGCGGAAAGATGCGCTCGCTGTTAAGCTGGTAAGGGTGGGGGGGGCAAAAAAAAGTCACTTTCCTCATTGATTTTTGAGGCGGCTATTAATTCCAGCTTCATAATTCTCATCGGACATTTATCAGCACCATATTGGAAGGATGATAATCACTGACACATTCGCCACAGCCTTCTGGACGAGCGGGCCTCGAAGATCTGGCACGCGACGGTGTGTGCCTGAGATCAGCAGAGATAGTGATTTCTGCTCGGCAACGCGTAGACTATTGAATCCGCGAATCGGTTTCGGGGATTCCAGATAGGTCACCAAGTATGGATACTAAATTATTTAGGTACTAGCTCCGCTTATATTCAAGTAGGCGAGTGTTTCTCAAGCCTTCGATTTCCATGTGCTGGGCACTCAGTGCTGTAAGCGTAAAGTTTCAGAGGTAAGGGGAGACATGTAGAAGAGAGATGTCTTCCACGAGTTGGCCAATGTACGCCAGGCTCAGCTTCAGCCCGGGTCACGAAGAACTATAGGTTTTCAATTCCGTACGATCGGTCACCATGACTGGCGCTTGGCGATGAGGTGACGATGATGTCCTGGACCGTGGACCATTGTGAGTGTTCGATGTGGAGGTCCAGATCGAGAGTAATGAGTCTTCAGTAATATCATGGGTTAATATACTGGAACTTTCGAAGCTGTTTTGATGTGACGTGATTTCAAAGTCTTCTCTCAGTCAGAGCTGGGCGACTGGAAGATGATTCATATTTTGGAGTACTGAAGGTGGATAGGGAGAGGCCAGCTCGCTACTTGTAGGATATTTGGGTATTCTTCCGCCTGGTACTCGTATCTACGTCGCTCCTGTTGGGCGCAAAAACTTTGCTGAGACTCGTCGAAAGTGACTTTTTTTGCCGCCCCCCTGTAGTTGTTAAGGCTTACTGGATGCAATTCACATTAAGCGTGTGATTGACCAACCATTACGCCACTATGCTCTTACATTAGCCTCTCGATGTCCATGCAGACCCCGGCGAACTGAACATATCCTGAGAGATCTGCCTTTTGCCCTATTTCAGAGCTTGTGATCAGTTTTTATTAGTTTTGTGAGTTGTTTTGTTATGCTAAGCGCGTTTGCAACGAGCGACAGTTCGGCGTTTCGGAAGAGTTATGTCAAAGAAAGGCTGATTGATGGGCAAGTCGATTCCAGCTGGAGTGACCCTGCACCTCAGGCTTCGGCTTGGTGAGCATATCGTCACGCCAGCAGGGCCTCTCTTACCATTTTTCAGTCAACCGTAGCCGCAGCAGACTCACACTTTAACATGGTGGCCGGTAAGACGTTGATTTATTGTGGAGGATGCGGGTTGACTCCCGTCTGCCGACCGATTTTGTCTAATTCAGCGGCGTCTTGATGCAGTTTCATTAGTTTTTTTAAAATAAGGCAGTTAAGTTCGTCTTCATACAGAGCGATTAAATCAAGTAGGTACTTGTACACCAGCGTTGATGAACATTCAGGATATGCTGCTTATAATTCGCTAATTTTGCTAATTTTGCGTTCTCCTCTTGGATATTCTTTGTGATGCTAACAGTGATGTCAGTCAATAGCAAAATGAAAGGAGTTTGCGGAACTTGTTAGGGCGCACTGCGCTGTAGAGGCATGAACGACTAAATATAATCGTCTTGCGGGTTGGTAATCTTTATGGGATTGTGGCACGATCCATTCGGCATTGCAATCGCAACTGCTTTGTTCAAGGGCAGTTGGCGGCAGTGGTTTCCTACTTGGCTAAATGCTCTAGGGCGCTGGATAGTGGAAAAATGGGCGAAAAACGAGTGAAACGGTCAAATCACTGTGAGAGAGAAGTCCGTTTTCAGTGTACTTGTATAATGCGATTGCTGAGACGAGTTATCCCGTAGGTATTTACCAATTACGATATCTATCGAAGATACGGCTGCATATGTGTACAGCAGTATAATGCATTTCAGCTCCGGGCGTTCATATTCTTAATCCCTGCTTTATATTGTTAGTCTAATGAATTTGTAATTTTTACGTGAGGGCGGAATTGTCGTTTCTTTGATTATTTGTGTTTTGGGTGGTTGTTGTATGTGGAAGTTAAAGTTGGGCTTTATAGGGCTAATAAGGGCAACCTCCTCGGGAAACCACTATGCAGCGCCTGCCCAGGGTCGCGGAATTCTATCCTGCCAGGAATATTGATCCTAGTCGTCTTGGGGATTTATCGTGCCAACTGCCTTTAATGAAGCCTGTGAAATGCAGGGGTCAGTTGGTGTACAAATCATATTTCTCCTCTTTTCTAGATCATTGGTACCCCGTCATACATCCGTGGAAGCAGAGACTGTTCCTTACGGTGGCTCCAGGTCGCTCCTGGAGCGCGTAACGCGTGGTGAGCGAGTCATTGTAACTGCAGATCCTGTGCTGGCTGTGAGCACTGTGATGCTGAGTGATTTGTCAATTTTTTCGCGAGATAGAAGTAAGTTCTTCCCGATTGTTGAATTAGACGTTACATGCTCCACCCGACTAAAATAGCACGGTCGCGATGTAGAGTGGTTTACCCACAGGCACTCATAGTTGTGGAGAAGTTGTGAGCATTTGGGAATGGGACACATATCGGTGGAAACAAAAGGGGTGTTCGTATTTTGGAAGGGGGAGGGTGTAATGATGCAAGAGCAGAGTCATTCGTCATATGTACGAAAGAGCACGAACACTCAGATTTCGTAGCAGTCGTTGATGATAGAACAGAGTTTATTCCATAGTTCTTGTTGTGAAACAACCTGGAGATATAGGCCGAGCTGTGTGTCGTGGTCGTGGCAAAATGAGGTGCTCTTTAAGGATGAAGTTTCTGGATTCGGGATTCGTATTTGGTTATTGCAAGTGGTCACACAAAAGAAGGAAATATGGCTGTTGAAGCAGTGAAAAATTTGAGGTGACACTAAAAGTTCATCACCGAAAAAGTGGAAGTCGAATGGTCCAAGCACAGCGGTGAACTCAGACTACACTTTGAAGCAGCTCTGCTTGTTCTCCTTTCCAAGCTGCACTCTCAAGTATGAACGCTCAATTAAGGTAGTTATGAGCTCATTAGCCTATTATAGAAAGGATACGGAATGGTTTCCAGTTAATGCTGACAGCGTGCGACATCGGCATAATCGAGTATCCGATTCGATTCGCGTTATTTCGGGTCGAGTAATATTACGGCAGATACTCCTCTTTTAGGGGCTGGGGGAAGGCGGTTGCATTTAACGAATTTCGTAAAACGGTGAGTACCCTGTTTCGAAGTGTGATAGTCGTGCTGCCACCCAAGAACGTAAGGAAAAAAGGTATAGCCTGGCTCAGGTGTTTTGACCCTGTTAAAAAAATAATTATTAGTTGTCCGAAAGGAATGTGCGTTCGAGTAAAATTTTTATTAAAAAAGAAATTCAAAGATAAATTTCGAGAGAACAGATGTCTTAGTATCAATGATTGCAGCGTTTTTGCAAATATAGGTTCTTTCTGAAAATCGAGCGCGGCTGCGGACTGCAAGATTGGAGCCCAGAGTGGAGCCTCTTTCGCGGTGTTTGTGAATTTTTCTCGGCAGGGAGTTTGCATGACCGGAACAGATGGATAACGTGTGAAGTCCTGATTGTGTGGCGGATGAGGCAGGACTTTCCAGCCCAATTCCTCAATTTTTTTCTAGAGTGATTTTCGCCACATGTGGATGAGCGTTGTCGTGGATAAATTTTGTCGACGTCGTTTCGACACTTTGAAGACGCAGTGCTGGATCCATGCGGTTCAATTGGTGTTATTCAGAGTGTCGCGATAACGTTGACCGATATCGGAACTTCAAATACATAAACCCTTTGCTATTCAACAACACGGAGCATGACTTTTTGCCGGTATATCCAGGTTTCGGGAGTCGTTTAGAGGGTCGTGGAGCTAACCACTGTCCTTTTCTCGTTGCGTTATCGAAGCAGACCCTTTTTCTCATTTGATGTAATAATAGAGTCGAAAAAACCGCTGTTCTTGGAGCGAAGAAGAATTCCGGCCATTGCCACTCGTGTTGCCTTGTTTGCGTCGCTCAGCTGGTGCGGCCAGACACGTTTACCGAATTTATTTTCCCCGAAAAAGGCAGAAGTGACATGGACAAAAATATATAAAAGAAGACAATAAAATCTCTTTCTAATAACCAAACTGGTCTAAAATGCTTCTAATAGTAGGAAAAAATGGATCAGTTAAAAATTACGCGCATTCTTCCGGACACACATAATAGAAGTTTGCGGCGTTTTTTGGTTTTTTTCTGATTGCGACGATTTTTCGATGTTTTTACTGTGAAAATGGATCATGAAGTCGCTGTTTGGCTGAGGTTTGCTCTGATTGGGGAATCTTCACGAAATGAAATGTGTATTCTGTGATTAACGGTAAATGTACAGGTGTTCTGAAACCCAAGAAGAACATGTGCTGATAGAACAGTGGCTCTCCAGATTTCAGGTACTGAGGGTGAGCACTTTTCTGAATTCGGGCTGGTTATGTGAATGGACCTTTGCATGTCCCTCACAGTTTTAACTACTGGTTCTCTCCCCAGAAACGGATTGGTGTTTTGAGCAACGAATGATCGAAATGTCTTCTGTTGGTTCTGTACAGTGGTTCATTTTACGTATCTTGGTCGGGAAATGGATCGATTAGCTTAGTCGCTTGCAGCTCTCGCTTCCTAGGCTTCCTTTGGCAAACTGTAGAAGGTCTGCTTTGGCATATCTAGCTTGGCAACGTTACTGGACTGGCGCCATTGTGGTCTTGAACCGGCCGGTATCTTCGAGAGAGGCTTCTTCCATCGTGATTTTGCCCATGAACCGATGCCCTGTCAATTTCACTTTAAGTTCGCTGGCAGGTATGCTAGTGAGGGCTTGTGCTGAGGGCCGCATTCCGCAATTTTTGCATTATTATGGTTTTGCAAGACCGATTTTAGCAGTGTACCGTCAATTTCCCTTGTTTGCCCATCCGTGGTTTACTTTGGGCTTTTTGAGAAAGGGGGTTGCGATTGCCAGGTGTGGGCTGTGGTTAGGTTGCAGAATCTGTTTCCTGCGTAGCTTGTCGTATTCCTAGACTCATGCCCCTTTCTAGATCCTTCTGTCAGTTCTGGCGTTCCGCACCTGCTATATGTGATTAGTGCCTGTCGAATGAGACTCGTCAAGGGTGAGGGTAAAATTGTATTTTTAGCCTCCGGGGAATGATGTGTGGCGTACAAGGTCAGATAATGTGTTATTGCCCAGTACGCCTTTGGTGTCAATATCACTCCTTATGATTGCTCAAGTGATCGCTGTTAACAGAAGAACGCAGTCCTTGAGGATCTCCCCGTATGACGAATCCGTTTGGTGCCTTATGTAGGAGCTGGTTTATCACTAGTAGGGAGTGTGATTCCTTGGGCGATCTTGAAAGGCGCACCTCTCTTTTGAGTTTCCTGAAGGTCAATTCACCCCTCGGTAGCCCTCGCATACTGACCACAGAACTCGGGCGAGGGTTCTGCGCGCCACTTCCGGGTGACGTCCTAGCATTAACACTGATACTTTTGCGACTTGTCATGATTGTTGTGACGGGTTCTCCATCAGCCGGCCTGTCAACCTGGGCCTACGCTGGTATCGCACCATTTTGGCAAGGAAAGGTTTGCGCCTCGACAGTGATCGAACTCGTGACTCAAAGTGCAGACATGAGCCCACAGTCCTAACATTTCGACTATCCCTGCCTTAGCAAACTGTCGGGCCTTATGCCTTTAGTCGTGGTTTTATTCTGACCACAGGGCTTAGTTATGGGCAAAAGACTTGCCTTTATCCAAATCGGTTTTTTTATCGAGAATCGAACCCATACCTCACACTCTCAACACAGATGCGCTATCTATTACACAACGGCACCTTGCACTTCCTCAGCCTAATGGCCCATGTGCTGGTGCCCTACAGCACAGATACGTCTAAAGGCACTTTCCGCCATTGCAAGGCACTAGAGTTTAAATACAGATGTGTTGTGTGCTAACTGACTTACTAGTGCAGGACAAGTATTCTTGCAGGTGATCATCGTCTCTGGACGAGCATCAAGACAAGATCATCTGTGATATGCAAAAGGCAGCGCTGTCCTGAAAATGCGGGGAGAGAACAGAAAGACGGGCAAGGAAGAACAACGGCATTATCACGACAATACGGATAACACGGACCCGGCTAAGTGCCCGTGGACCGGATAGTTGAGCTTTTGTGACAACCTGGAGGTTTTAAATGTAGTACAGACCCTCTTGCTGTGGACCTAGTCATGTTGCACATGCAAGTAGAGCTACCCTTAGCTTCTTCCTCAGACGTACCTTTGGGGTAACAGTGGTTTACTGACCTTATATATCAAACAGGACTGAGATTCTGTTAGTGCGATGCTCTATTCAACTGTTTTTGACCACGCCGGTTCACCGGAATTCGTTGGGATTTCTCGTAGTTTGTTCACTTTGAAGTTTGAAGCACTGAACAAAATTTGTGACGAGATTTTTCAAGCAGTACTCGACCATGTCGGTCAGCTTTCGGGTTAGTTTGGCCGTTCCTTTCCCTGTTCCTTTTGTAGTCTACTCTTCCACTGAGACAGTGCCTGCTTAGTGAACCTCGCCCAGGAGGCTCAACCTCAGAGAAAGCAGTTAAGCAGAGGGTGCGGTCTAGTCTAGACCACTACAGCCAACTATACTATAACCAAATTTACGCCCCACTGGTCCTGTGGAATAGTTCTGTCCCGAAGATGTTTAGCTTTGCAACCTCCGTGCCTCCCACATGATTTACTCTGAATCCTCTTCGACGAACAGCAACGCACATTTATCATAAAAAATTGCTTCAGCGTTGATCAATCCATTTGTGTGATGCGCCATGCAGAGAGCACATCATTGGGATTCCTCAACAGGGGTCGTATTTGGTCGTTGGGCAGAAGGGGTCGTCTTCAGTCTGGGAAAATTTTTGCGACATTTGATGCTATAAGGGTTAGGAGCCGTACTTGCTCGTTCTTCGGAGTGGGGTTGGCGCTAGGGGGAGAGGCCCGTTTACTATTTCTTTATTGTTAGTCAGTAGGGTTGGGGACGTTGGCGTGTTTGCATTCAGTGAGAAATTTGCGGCGTTGTTGGGGATGGGTTTTTCCCGGTCGTTGACTTCTCCCCCCCCCAATTGCCATCGACACACGATATCAAGGAGACAACCAGGGGGGTCCTCTGACCGCGACCAAAATCCCCAACCAATGCGTGTGCCCTGGTCACGAAATTACGCTCCTTGGTCTAACGTTCGGTCCTTGCTGGAATGCGAGCGCAAAAACAAACGCAGCTGCGTCTCTACGCAGTACTTGTGGTTTCCACCAGTTTCTGCCTTATCAAGTCACGGGGCATACCTTTCATTCGTTGTCCATCACAATTTGAAAATACAGGTAAGGAAAAGAAAGGCATTAATGGCACTTATTGATTGCGATTAAGTTTAGTGTAGAATTAGAGTGTTCAACCTTGAAGCGAAATACTTTAAACGCCGTACAGCGCACGAGCCTGCTTTCGCGTTCAATACATCTAGAATCGCCCGAGAAAGCACTCAGTGTTAACCATTTTCATTCTCAACCGCACACTTCTCAAACCAAGTCGGACCCTTTCCATACCAATACAAACCCTTTCTAACCAAAACCGGACACTTTCAAACCGAATCGGACACGCTTCTTACATCGTACCATTGATCAGGAGACCACAGTACCTACTGCTGCAATCCCCGCCCCGACAGGCACGCCTACTCTTCAGCGCGGTTACGATTTCTCAAATTTTATTTTGTCACTTCTGCATCTATGGTTTCCTTGTTTTTTTTTGCTATTCAGCATACACACACTAACTGAAGGGGGCTCTCACATGGCCCCACAAGCAACTCCGCCTACAATTTTTCCTAAAGGAAATTGTATCACTTTCTAGATTTTTATTTCTTTTTCAACACCTTTGTTTTCACATCCACCTTCATGCAACGCAGTGCACTGACACAGCGAGCTCCTTAGCCCGCTCGTCCTCATCGAGTAATGAGCGAGACTCTGACATATTAGTTCAGACTCTAAACGCTAATTTGAGGCACCTAACGAAGGTGGGCGGGGTTTCTGCGAAGTAGGCGTGTTCTTTAAGTAGGCGAGCTACCAGTAGCATCCCAAAAAATGTGGAAACTTGAAAAAAAGCCAAATTTCGCAAAGAGGCGAAGAGGCATAGCGTGATCTGGTTAATCACTTGTCCGGTGTGAAGAGTGTGTCCGACTTGATTTTAAAAATGCACGATTTGGTCCCAAAAGTGTCCAATTCGATTTGAGAAGTTTCCGATTAAAAGCGAAATCGGTACATCACACCTCAAATAACTGTGTGAGAGCAGTAATTGCAGTTTGCGACTGTGCAGAGGCGATGAGTGTGAGCTGTGTGATCATCCAAAAATCCTCTTGTCCCACGCACCCTAAAGTTTTATAGGCAAGGATACACTTTTCATGATTTTCTTAGTGTCAGTTGCCGTGTGTTTCTGAGTTTTTGTTAGGTTAGATTAGGGGAGATAATCAGTTCACAACACTAGGATCACCTTCTTGTTGGCTGAGAAGATAAAAGTGGTCCCGGTCGCGTAATAGGGAACGAAACTGCACGGAAAGCGAAGGTTCGAATCCCGCCGTGAGCTGGTTTGCGTCACAACCAGCCACTTCTTGTGAGAACTAGAATCAATGACACTCAATATTAATCAAAGATTCTCCTCTCTTCCTGCAGAAGCGACAGATCTTGCTTTTCCAGGGTAGACTCATTTGGACCAAAAAACAGGGCACATCATTAGTTGGAGATTTTAGTCGACTCTATATCGCGCTCCTTTTTTCTGGGAGTTGGTATCGCCCCCTATGGGGATTCCCCAACAACGATGTGCCCTGCCGAAAAAGTCAGTAACGTTCTCGTTATGAAAGAAATCCAAGAGTATCAGTGATAGCTGCTGAAAATTGTTGTTTGCTTTTATTGCTTACCATTAACTTATTATTGTAACAGAGAAGAATGGAGTGCGTGTAATAACAGAGCATAGCAGGTCGCATCACTCAGCATGAATTCGATCCTACAAGGAAAGAATTTGTTTGATTCACCAATAGAATATCTGTTTGCACTTTATAAGGATGACCTAATATAGGATGATGATTGAAGCGATGCCCTGAAATATTTCCCCGGAGTCCTCGATTGAGAAACTCTCACTCAACATATATACGTTGACTTTCCACACTAAGAGGCAACATCATTAGCTGGGCATTTGGTTAAGTCGTACGCTCTCAGCACCTTTTTAAGGGGTTAGTAGACCTCCCGACGGATCTCCCGTCGAGCGGGGGGGTAATAGTACACTAGTGACATAAACAGGAAAACTCACGTCAGCGCGAGCTTCTCAAGAAGATCAGAAGGAAATACAACTTTCCCCTCCCTTTAGCAACGTCTCGTTGAAACAAGCCACAACAGCTAATCGAAATAAGATTTTCAGTCGGCACTGAAAAATCAGCTTTCGAAATAAGTTTTTCTCAGCCCAAATACGATCCACCCTCTCCCAGCAAATACGACCCCCCATGTTGGGTGGACCCCAACAACGATGTGCCCTGTCTATCACACAAAAGAAGGCTTTCTGAGTCACCGAAACGGAAATTATTTTCTACCAGCAGCATTTTATTCTGTCTCTCTAGCCCGGACAACATCTGTGTAGGTCTGACAAGGGCTGTGTGGGAAGGGTGGGGGACAATTTCATTGTGCATCGTGCGTCTAATCTCTCCGCACAGCACTACACTGCATCCCTAGGGACATAGAACTGCTCATGTAAAGCGCCACTTAGAGAAGCACCACACATACATTATTAAACTGAGCTCAGCTGTCGAGTCATTGCTTTGGACGGGTTTTACGCTTGAAAAATTACAGCACTTTCCAAGGGCTTTCGGAAAATCTCAAAAAATATATTTGGGAGTTTCGATGCGAATATATCCTAGCAAAGTCAAATTAGTCGGGGAAAAATTGATATAAGAAGGATAAATCTTTGATTGCTAATTTTAGATGGAGCTTGAAACGGGGATATTTCCGCTATAAAAGTTCGGATGAACATTTCTTTTGTGATGTGCTATTTCTCGGTCCACCTCAAACCTCAGACGCTAGCTGATTGCATTAGAATGTGTTCGTATTCACGCCGCGCTCCATTAGGAATTCTAAAGGCGAATAGATTCAATTTAGCGTCGACTGTGGCGTGCAGGAAGCAGTAGACGGACGTGCGATGGCCGTTTTATTCTAACAAATCTTTAACTAGCCAGTCGGATGGAAGCAGATTAGCCTTTGGTATTCTCTAGAGAGGAGCGAAACCGACGTTATGTGCAGAGGAAGGATACGTAGGCCACAACATGCATTCGCTGGTAAAAATTCCGAGAGGCACCAAGGAACGCTCCTTTGGTGTTTGAATCTCTTCCCCACACTTGGTACTGAATTACATTTCTGGCCTACAGCAGTATTGCCAGCCAACGGTTCAGAGGTGGCTTAATAGCAAAAAGCTCCGCTTACTAGGCTAGCACGGGCTTGGGGCTTTAAGGCATTTCCCCCAAGCCGACCGTGAATCCTACAATTCCAGAGACGGTGAACTGGCACCGTACTCTTCGGAGAGAATGAGAACTTCTGAACTACAGGCTTACGCATTGGCAGGTCATTGTATCAGCAGTATTTGCTAGGATACAGGGCTTCTGTTCACTGGATTTCCTCTGAATGCGAAAGTTCAACACACGCAGAAAACGTAGTTTTCTCATCACACTTTATGACAGAACCAGTAATGTTCTAGTTCCATGCCCTGCCATCATATCTTGGAATCAACGTCTAGACGATGCTGTGACCCGCGCTATGGACTCGGTGACTCTCCCCCCTTGTGACGCCTCTTATCAGATCTTATCAGCTGATATCACTTCCTGTCACCCACCAATAATGTTCCCGTCAAAGCCCCTATATGATTCCTTGGAATCAATTTCCCACAGCTACTGGGAAGGTCGCTATGAATTTCGTGACAAGCAGACAGACGCACGCACACACACACACGCACACACACATACACACACACGGACATAGCGGATTGTATATAATAGGATACTTGAAGGGTGGAAAACAAGGTAGAAGGAATAGAGAAGAAAGGAAGGAAAAGAACGAAGGATTGAAGAGGCCCTCAGGCGTGTAGGATCGAGCCTAGTAGATCGGAATTCGACACTGAGCAGGCATTGCGTGGCGCCTTTTTTCAGGGATGGTACCCTCATGGTTCAAATACTCTTATAGCGCCCTATCAGGCCGAAACATACCGACCCGAACGCCCTGTGCGCCCGCCCGCCCATAAATGTCCGACCGATCCTTGAGGCATTGCGAAGTACAATGTGCAGCGAAGGGGTTGAATGAAGCGGCTCCTCTGCTGCGTGGATAAATGATTAAATGCAGATCTACCGTAACGGTTACTGGCACGATGTCAACGGGAAACTCGTCCGAAATTGCTTTCTGAGTCGTAAAGAACGAAGGCTTTTTTGTAGACTTGACCGTTTCACTGCCTTTTTCGCCGTTTTCCCTCTATATAGCACCCCTGCTACCATTTTGAACCGGGTACCAACTGTTGTGCCCTATGCCTTTAACAATATATTCCTCGAAGACAATAATGGGCTTCCTTTAACTTTTATATATACCCTAAAATCCCATAGATAAGAGCGGTTCAATTTACCGGTGAAAAATGAATTGGAATGAAATTGAAATTGAATGCAGTCACCCCTCTAACTTGATGGATGGATAAATAAAAATCGGAGAAGAAGTTTAGAAGAAGCTCCGCCCTCAACTCTAAGCCCCGCCCACTTAATAAACAATTCATATAGAAAAATAGCGATTTTAACGGAATTTCTCTGCAAGGAATCCTCTTTTGAAAGCCTCGGAATTTTGATAGTTGCTGATAGAAGTTGAAGATGCCCATTACGATCTAAGGTAAAGAACATATTACGACTACGATAAGTGCGTTTATATTTTACACGCGTGAAAAAACTGATTTGTGAAACTTTTTACACAAGAGAACAAACCTAACCATTATAAGATACACAAAAACACGTTCTTGTCATACTCGATGCGCATTTTGGAATCTTCTCTAGTTTCGGAGCTATGACAGCACCCGACGCTGTGACGTGGGTCGGATTGTCGCCTGCTCACATCAATCAATCCTAGCAAATGTTATTAGCGCAGGTTTGACAAAAGTTCGGACGATAAAAGCTTGTGCCTGAGTACCACATCTGCTGTCTTGTTAGCGAAGCTGGCGGCGTGGTTACTCGTTGACTGCTCAGATCAGCCAAATTTAGTTTTGCTTCTCGAAACGATATTTGTGCTGAGCGGCGAGTTACAGTGGATTAGTGAGAGGGCGTGAGGTCCCGTGATCTTCCCTCCGCGCTCTTACCGACTGTCCTGAGAATTGGTATTGATGCAAGCGCTCTGGTACTCGCTCACTTGATGGCAAGCGGCTAAGGCACAGGTCTTGAAATATCCTGCAACTTTTGTCAACTGGCGCTAAATAAACATTTGCTAGGATTGATTGAATAGATGAGCAGGCGAACAATACTGCCACGTTCAACAGCGTCGGTGCTGTCATAGCCCTCCGAAACTAGAGAAGATTTCTGCTGTGACAGAATTTCGACTTTGGGTAGGTTCGTGGCTCTGCACGGTCTGTGAGAGCTAAACGCGCTTAGTGGTTCCTGTCTCCAAGTACCAGCTTCGATCAACGGTCGCTGAGCCCCCCCCCCACCTCCTGATTGTGTAAAGCATGTGTTAGGTTGTTGAAAGCACCTGTTTCAAAGATTCGAAAGAAATAAGGAGAAGTCCAAGTCCGCTAATGCTTCTACGTGTTTGACAGGCTCAGTACTGCTTCAAAGGACACCGCACCTGCAACAGAATCTGCTTTATCAAGGCGAAATTTCCACATTCAGAGTTTTTTTTTGTCGACGAACTTCCCTATCAACCCAGTATACGCCACTACGATTCTAAATGGATGGAGGAAGTCGGACCATCCCAGGAGAGATTGTTAAACGCCAAAGCCTTTCTTAGTTTATGTGCCATTGGCTTTGTGTGCATAAATCCGTAGGGCTTTCCTAGTTGCGTGGGCGCATGGCCAAAACTCAAACACTCACATGTTTGGTCAGCTATTTATTACTAGCTAAGATGAAAAGGGAGAAATAAGGTCTCTTCGCCGTTGATCAATCCTTTTCTCTGGGATGCGGCACGCATTCTACTTCCATTTGAAGTTGTGGTTAGCTTATTGTATGAGATGTATACCATAAACCATGACTCGCGGGAACAGCCGATCAACAAATTAGTGTTTGTCTTCCCTACCTTCTTAAGTGGCAGCATGTATGGTTACCTGGGCTGGCAACCGCTTCTGTGACTTGACAATCTACAGCGCACGTGCTCCAGTCCACGTCATACCCTCACAATCACATTGTTAGTGACTAAAGCGGCAGGAATGCTGTCTCTAATGTCATCATTCTCCACTTACTAGCCTTTGATATGCTGTAAGTTCAATTATTGCTTTACTTGATCGCGACGGCGTATCCTTGCCATCTCCCTACTGATGATTCCACTACCTGTCAAAGGGTGAGTAATGTTAGTGGGCATTAAGACTTCTAACTTGCCACGCGTCTAGGGATGACGCTTTAAGATCGACTTCCCGTCCATCCTTTCTAAATTCGCTAATTGTTAGCAGGACTCGTTTAGCCAAAAGAATTTGGCCTCCCTCTACCTCATTTCAACCTCTCTTTTTTGCACATTCCGACCGTTTAGCAAAAAAAAACCAACTCTGTGGGCCTTTGCATCGGCCCCGTTACGCTTAACTATGCAACAACGTCTTTTGAAAAAGCTCTCCACCGGCTTGGCGACCTCCATTGTGAGAAGTATAATCCCACGTCCACTCATGCCTGATTGCATCCATTAGACCCCCCGCGATTCAGGAACTAGAAAAAAGAACCAATCACCATGGCACATTCAAAGAACGCGTGCCTGATTCTACCCCAATCCTCATGTCTTCCTATACTGTTTTTCCATTATTTTCATGGCAGATCTCCAGGCGCATGACACCTTTCTCGAAATCAGGAACATAAATGTGACGGTCTTTACTGTCCGCTTTGGCAACCTTGCAGGAATCTAAGCAAATGACTTGTCTTCCATCCTGCATTCTGAAATATGCAGGAAGTTCTACAGTGAATGGCATATTTAAAACGGCTCTTCTTTACGCACAACAAACATTGCAACTTGCGACGAAAAATATTCTCCACAACTTAAAGCCCGAACATTGATGCATAGCTTGGAGCTACAGTGCATGTTAGTCAATGTCTGGCTTTCCCGAAATCCAAACATCAGATGTGCGAGCTTACGGGTAGCCGTCGTGCTGCACGTGCCCCCCCTTACCACGCACCACCAGCCCGAGGGTCAAAGTCTTCGGCACTCTAACTCCCACGACGTTCTATGACCCAGGAGTTGCAGGCTGACACAAACACCTGACTTGTAAAATTGACGCATTACTCCAACGCCTGACCGGCTCGCGCCTCCGAAACGTTACCACAAGAACATGATTTGTCCTTGAAGGTTGAACGAAACGCATGAGATGACCCCAGGGCTCGCACTTGAACCACACCTCGCGTGATCGTGCGCAAGTGCACTGTTTCATGAACCCCCACCAGCGCGCTGTGCTTTTGGCACTCTCCAGTTCCGACTCGGCATTTTGCCCAGTACCCCACGCACTGCACCCTGGTTGACTAGATCTTCTCTGGGCATCAACGTGCATTCACCCAAACGGACTGAAACAGCCGACATTAGTCATCACACGTATCCGATTCCCTTGATCGCGACTAACTTAGTTCTATACGAGGTGTCAGAATCGTTACCTGATACGATGCGCTAGCAGTGAGCTGGCCTAGCATCCAAGTCAACCGGTTAAACATGGCGACAGGGAGCATACTAAAGGAGCATATCTTTTCTGGCCAGACCACAATCTGTGTGGTCCATTGCCAATGGACCGCCTACAACACGCAACAAAACCTTTTTGAAAAAGCTCTCCACGGCCTGAACGACCTCCCTTGTGAGAAGTATAATCCACTACACATGCCTGATTGCATCCATTAGACTACCGCGATTCAGAATGGAAGAACAATGCATGGCACATTCCAAAGAGGTGCTGTACCCCATAATATGTCCTCTCTATACTGTTTTTTCGGTTTTTCAACTGCAGGGTTTCGAGGTTGAAGCTTCTGAATAAGGAAGCAAAAACTTCACGTCCTTACTGTCGCTTTGGAACCTTGCAGAATCCTAGCAAAGAACTGATCTAAAACTCTGAAATTGCAGAGTTAACATCGAACGGCTACTCAATAGCGGCTGTTTCTTTCGCAACCCATTGAACTTTGGAGAGAAAATACTTTTCAAGATTAAAGCCCAATGATGCTTTTTGGAGCTACGTGTATGTTGTCAATGTCATAGGCTTTTCCGAAAGGAAGAACCACAATGGACTATCGGGCGTCCGGTCCTGGTGGCACCGCTTCCCACGCAACAACAGCAGAGGTCAACGCCTCGCATTGTACTCCCACGCGTTCCTCTTGACCCGGGTTGCAGCTGAAACACTGACTTGCGCATCGGATCCAATCCCTGTCATCTGCCGCAGCTCGCGGCTCCGAAAATACCACAAGAATACCTGATTTGAGTGCAGAAGTTTTTGACCCCATTGCTAGACTTGAAAACCACACTCCGCGCTGATCGAGCGAGGTGCGCTTTCTGTAAGCCACCGAGGGCTGCTTTTACAGCCCAGTTCGATGCATTGTACGCCGCTAACCTACACACACTGATTGATAGACCTCTTCTGGGATCAGTGTCCACCCGCAAAAAGGACTCAATAGCCGCCGATGCTCTACAATTCGATCTTACGCGCTCTAGTTTATCGGTGTCAGAAGCGGTACTGATGCCGATAGCGCTGCACTGGTGGCGGACTAGATAAGTTGACGGTCAAAACCATGGCAGGGGCATATAAAGGGCTTCTTCCGCAAAACTGGAACCGCCGTGATGGAGTTGAGGACTTTTGTCGTAGCCTGAGGAGCGAAGGACATCCGGGATGAGTGAAGCATTCCCAAGTACGGTACTTCTATTCGATGGATGACCTTAATCCCAATGTTGGACAGGGGACCCTTGGCCCGCTCAAGGTTGTTCGCGCCAATAGATCTATTTCTCTCGCTCGGGGTTTTTGGTTGTTCCAACGTAGCTCTAGAAACGCCCGGGGATGAAACCCAGAGCCATTTTAACGCCTCCAAAGAAAGTAATCCTTGGGAAAGGTCAGATCTTCAACAAATGCTCCACACGAGAACCACGCTGGCGTTAAATGGGGCAGTTCGGCCTAGGGCAGATGGGACTTTTTGTGGAATGCTGTAAAGATGCGGAATGTCACGAGCTCAGTGTTCACAACACTTTTTGCACGAGTTGGTTCACCTACCCCAAAGCTCCTTATCTCTAGACTCCTCATCCCCTGTTTCTCAGTGGCTTCTTGGTATTTTCCACCACTAAATGCTGTCTAACTTTAAAAAAAAAACAGTGTGGGAACCGAACCTTTACCATTTCGTGAACTTAGAAGAATTCACCAGCCTCTACAAAATAGCCCGGTGCGTCAGCAGGAATTAACTACAGGCTCCTCCCCCTCCACCAGCCAAAAGGCGCCCAAGAATAATACTAAAGTATACTTTTATTTAAGATCTTGTGAGTAGGGAAGCTGAATCCTGTTGTTATCCCTAGCTATAGCCCTTCAATACCTATTTGGGTAGGAATGTTGTGGAATTCTTTCTGCCACAATATCCTTTCTCTGACGGATACGTAGGCCTCTTAAATTTCCATTTATCCCCTCTAATGTCCGCGAAGAGGCTCTTTTCACCTCGCAATATTCAGAGGCAATAGAGGAAAAGGGGAGAGGGTGATGAAAGTCGAATTAATTAATTCGTGGAAAGGCGTGGCATCGTGGAGAGGAGAGCGAGAATTCTCTGGGGACAGCGCGACCGCCCCAATCAACAGAATTCCCTGGGGACCATGGCGCTGGCGAGGGGACCTCCACGGATACTGCCTCACACACTCGGACGAACGCGCCAGCACCCGCACAGCAGACCACATCTACGCCGTCGTCGACGACAGTCCTCGTCTAGTACCATCGTTTTGAAGCAGCCGCCATGTCACGACGAAAACAACTGAAGCCACAACCAGTCAAAGGTGAGATTGCCCTCGATTTGGTCCCTATACCCTTCGCTACTGGAAAATTATTTCAAAATTGCTTTAGAGGATGGATCCCAGTCCTGCAGCGACGACGGCAACGAAAACAACTCTAAAAGGAAGTGAGTAGTTCTATTCCTCCTAGGGTGGTCTTCAGAAAGCTCCTAACTTTTTTCAAGGCGACTACTTTTTGAAATCTCCCAAGTGAAACCTGAGCCATGTGACGACGAGACGGAATCGATCGCGAATTCAATCAATAATGAGCTGAAACTTGAGTGCCAATTCTGTGGTTCGTCATTCGACTCGGTATCCGACTTGCAGACGCACACCCTCCGAGATCATCTACCAGTGGTAAGTCGTGGGAATATACTGGTTCGATGTCCATCATGAATGGGCTATTGGAGTAGTAATTGGTTGGAAAAAGGTCCCAGTCGAACACCCTAATCACCTCATTGAATGACGTTAAAGGGCCACCCGGTTGGTCGGAATTTTTTGGCCATTCGTCTGTCTAGAAGTATTCTCGGGAGCCGATCTTGGCTAAAGTACCGCGGCCCAAGTTGTCCCTTGGGAAATCTCAGCATCCAACCGGCAGCTGCCTAGTCCAGACATTCAACCTTCATTGATCGTCGGGAATTTCATTGTTGTTGTTGACGAGGGGTGTTCTGACTGGGGCAATTTTTTTTCTCGGACAAAAGGTAATTTTTCAAAATATAAATTTTCAGCCGGCGCCATCATTGGAATGTCAGCACTGTTTTGCCGTGCTGCCATCGTTTGCCGCATTTGTGATGCATATGAGAGGGCATCTGAACGATCGTGAAGAGACTAGCAGATGTCCGCGATGTCCCCTCTCCTTTAACGACACGCAGGTGGGCGGAGACATCGTTTTTACGGCAATTTCCGAATGGATATACGCTTCATAATAGCTGCCATGAAAAAGGGCGGAAGAGACCGAAGGATTTCTAAAGAATGAGCCCAATGTTAGGCGGAACTTTCATTCATCACAACAATTTCAACGCTCTTACTGATGACCATAATTACATAAATAGTATTAAAAGCTCAAAGTGTTGTTGACAGGGTGTCTTTAGGTTCACTTATATCGTTGATTAGGTCTAAATTGCCAAATGGCTGCCATAAATTATCCACGGTTCATTACGCATTGACGTTTTTGCCTGATAGATAGGCATGTGATGGATGAGCGAGCTTAACTTTTACTTTTTATACACTTAGCTGCAGAATGATGAAATGCCCGCCGTTGACTAATCTCGTTGGATTACGCCGCGCATTTAGCTTTTCTCTGAAATTTTGGAGACACTAATGCGCTTCCGTGCTATACAGTGGCCCAAAGGGATCAGGCAGTCCTCACGGCAAAATTATGGCGTCCCAGAGAAGCTTTTCCCCTATTAAGCACCTACTACGGAATCATTCGCCCGGAAATGAATTCGATTTCACGGTTCAGGAAAGTGCAATGCGGCGCCATAATCCCTTCAGTTTTCAGTTGAAGTATTAGTGAAGTTCGATAGAATTTGGAATGCCTGCTCTAGATACTTGTATCTCGGGTTGATAGTTCCAGTATCAACAGGTCTCTTAAAGGTACCGTCCGCGATCAGGTATAGAATGGAAAATATGGCGTCGGGAAGGTAAAGTGGTCCGCGACGAACAACCTTGTACCGGTTTCGAAAAATTGTAAGGGAGGGGCGCTATAGCGCAATATAGGTTCAGTGACGCCTCCTTTTTTCCAGTGACTCCGCCTCCAGACTCCGCCTTCAAGGCCCGCCTTTCAGTGAAAAACGAAGCTGCAGGACGAAAGCATGAAAATCGTCACTTGTACGGTCGTAGAGTTCTTATCGGGGAATCAGCTGTGCGGATGAGGGCGTAGTGTTGAAGATGGAGTTAGTTGGGCACGTACAAACTGGGATCAGAAATGGGGTTCTATCTGGGGCAGTTGGCATGCCTTTTTCTGTGTTCACTATCGAGTTAGTCACATTCTTATCGTCTATATGTAAACCCTTAATCCACCATCTGTGGTGGTGAATGATCGCGGGCTTCGCCTTTAATTTAGTCCAGATGTGTTTGGAGACCAAAACTTTGTGCAGCTCGGCGGCGGAGGGGGGGGAGGGACGGACTTTGCAGTTTCGCTGATTCGCTATTTTGGTTCACAAGTTTCACTCTGTTGAAACCCGTGAACTCTTGTGAAGCTGGAACAAGCTTGTCAAGTTGTCAAGTCACATGGTGAAACTTGTCACCTCTTCTGAGCTCATGAAATAACTCTCTGGAAGGCGACATGACCGTGATGGGATATCTAGCAGAGAAGCGGATGTCCCCTCTTCACTCAAACCTCCGCTCCCCGTCAACGAAATGCCCCTTAAATTATAAGGTGTGATGAGGGCTAGGAAATTAGAGTTTGGAAGGAAAGTCCTGTCAGTGTTTTTTGAAAAGCTTACAGTTTTTGATTCTCGATGCTCGTACATGACGTAACATGCTATGCTTGTAGGACACTCTGGGAGCTTTCCTGCAAGAGGCGTGTGAGGGCGCCTGCTCTTCCCTGGGTTAATTACGATGTCAGTTTCACAGGAGTATCTTCGGGTCATCATCTTCTATCAGTGGCCCCGCGGCACTGGAGCCACGGCAGCTGTCCGTAACATCAACAGTGCATTGAGGGAGGACACCACTACCGTCAGGATAGTTTACTTTTGGTTCGCTCGCTTCGCGAAAAGAGGCTCGATCCTTGAACCTCGGTCGGGACGCCTCAACGAAGTGAAAGGTTTCACCGTTCTCGAAGCTGTCAAGGAGGGTCCGGAGGCTACCACCCGCAGTCTTGCGACAAGACTCGGATGTACCTAACTGACAGTCGTCCACCGCCTGTAAGCCTTTGACTACCAAGAAGTACTGGCTTGATGGATCATTCATACCTTGACCGATGCACGCTGTGCACCCGGGTACCCCTTGCTTAGTCTCCCCTTCTCTGCCCTCGTCAGAAGGAGTTTCCGGGAGACTGCTTAGTGGGGATGAGAGATGGGTCCTCTATGATTTCAACCCACACAGTACCGTCTCTCTCAAGGAGAAGATCCATTCTAGCAGTCCAAACCGGGCATGTATTCCGAAAAGGTCTCCTGTGCTGCTCCTGGGACGCGAGGAGGTGCTGAGAGAAAACGAACGGCCTGCCCATGAGAACAGGAGGTCACCGCATTTGTGTCTTTCAGTCCTAAAAATGGAGTGGAAAATTGTTTGGCGAAAAATGACGGACTTGCTTTGGGTACACTTCGTTCGCAGCCACATTGAGACCCATACCTGCTTGAAACCTACAAATAATTGAGCGAGCGCAAAGGCTGGAGGACCAGTCCCCGCTTACCAATATTCTTTCTGACGTAGTCTTCTATAACTGCTTCTGCCTCGCCGCTTAAAGGCAGTTGGCACGATGGTTTCCTACTTAGCCTAAAATGCTAGTAGGGCGCTGTATAGTGGGGAAATGGCGAAAGAACGGAGTGAAACGGTCAAAATCCGGCGAAGAAAAAGCCTCCGTTCTCAATGTGTTAGGAATCAATTTTTGGACGAGTATCCTGTAGGCATCTTGCAATAAACCGCCTGCGAGTACGGCTGCACATATGTCCTCATATATCCATGCAGCATCACCGCCGCTTCATACCAATCCCTTTGCTTCATAATTTGCTCAGCAAATGAATGAATACGAGCGTCAGAAACGGTCGTCCGTTTGTGGGCGGGCGGGCAAGGAAGGCGTTTGGGACGTAAAGTTGTTGCTCAATAGGGCGTTATAGAGGTACCCTCCTTGAAAAAG
>MU940323.1:0-19246 GCA_036418165.1 Cooperia oncophora
ACGCTAGCACCTATAATAGGCACCACTACAGAAGAAATCTGTTTGGTATGCACCAGTGCGATCAAATTCACCTGTACTGTTTTTCCAAGACCCATTTCATCAGCTAAAATACCACCGACGTACTCTTCATGTAACTCCGAGAGCCACACAACACCTTCCTTCTGATATCTATAAGAAGGGACGATAACAGAGCTACTAGGCACTGAAAGAATGTTTCAAGAACCCCTCAACTCAATATATGACGAACCTTTCTAATATAGAAAAAGAAGAATCGTATATGTACGCCGAGTCGTGAGAAGTCAATATCCCCTCCCCTTACCAGTGATGGGTTTAAGTTTGTAAGAATCCGCTCATACTTTGCGTCAGCGTTTCAAGCGTTTTGAGCGACTAGAAAACAATAGGTATCGACTAGTATTTGGAGCGAAGTTAGCGTTTCGAGCCTCAGCAGTTTGAGCGACTAAGAGAGTATGGGTATTGATTAGTGCTGAAAACGCTAGCGGATGCTCGAAACGTTGCCGCAAAGTATGGACGCACTCCAAGCGATGGAGAGGGAACCCGTGAAAACACCAAATCAGTGGTTTCTCCCAATACATAAGGCAAGTCTGTTTCGGCACACGCACGAAAATGGATTATAAAAATATAAAAAAATAGAGAGAAGAGAGAGAGAAGAGGGAGAGAGAGTAGAGTGGGAATTGAAATCCCCTAAAGTCGTTGATTATCATCAAAAGTGTCATGTTCAACACACGAGAGAGGGACCTAATGGGATGAAGCTCGCAATCGTGCTTCACCTAGGCGAAAATAGAAAGCTGGGAGGTGCACCTAGTGCCTTACTTGTAACTCATCAATGACATATCAAAGAGCCTGTCAAATCCCAAGCATCACATGGGGAGATACTCCATAACTTTAAACTTACTTGAATAGGCGGTCCCATACCGTCCGCGAGACTTTAAGTTTATCTCCGATTTCCTTGAACTGTTTAGGCTCTGGTTCATCAAGTTCATCCAGCTGCCTGGAAGGTGATTGGAGCTATGACCTTGTCTGACGACGTTTTTTGGAGCAATATTTTCGATGTGTGTAAACCTGAGGCGTTCAAGGAAGATGGCATCATTGCTGTCATCACACGATGAAATAACCTTCGAACTCTTGGGACCAGGGCGCTTCATTTTGCCTTTCTTCTTTGGCATGCTGAAGGTAACTAGAGTATAATGGAACACCACTACAGTCCTAATAGGCTGTTTCTTACTGAATGAACCAAATCTTCGCTGATCGCAAGCTTCCTTACCTAGGTTCTGTAGGAACGATGGTCACATCATCCTCATCCTGCTTAAGTTGAGGTGCGATAGTCGTGCCGTCCTTATCCTGCATAGGTTTTGCGGCCACATCGTCCTCATTCTCTCTTTCTTCCTCTGCGCACGTATTCACCAACTCCACGCTTCATCCACACCACAGTACAGTTTCATCTCCTTCTTGGCCAAGTGACATCAGCATCTTTGTCACTTGTTTCAATAGATCGAGGAGGTAACTGGGTCGATCTTGAAGGAAGAAAGAGAATGACATTATCTTCAGAAAAGCGAGCAATCGGCCTCCATTCTCCTCCCAACGGCCAAAAATTTCAATTACTTCAACATAGTTAACCCACCAGAATCTGATAAATCAGGACGAGAAGGCTCATCATCCACCTGATCTATATTTTCCGGTGATTCGCTACGGCCCCTACGCGTCTTTGCGGTGACCTGAGAAAGAAGCACTTATGAATGATCCTCTGAATCAGGAGAAAGTAACACAGTGGAAGGAGACTACCATACTTTCTCTTTGATTATATGGGTATCTATGAAATCGTCAGGTTAGCGCTGACTCTACCATCGTCTTCGTACTCATGGAGGGTTGAAGTGTACTCAAATGGACCTTAACGATGCTAAATATACTGATACCACAACACAAACAACACACAACAGTGACTGAAGCTTCATAAGTGGTAAGGGATTTCGCGGGAATAGCGATTCGAAAATAAATAGCTGCTGCCGTAGATGTAGCACAGGTTGAGTGCATTCTCCAGCCGCACCCGCTTTGCCATTTTTACGGTCAAAAATTAGACATAAAGGAACGTAAAGCTTAGCGCTAGTTTATCAAAACAATCAACCAAAAGTACCAGGTTCGTCGCTGACTGCGTCCTTGATTTTCCTCCGAGGTTTCCCTTCGCAGAAGAGGTCGATATTCATAGACGGTCTGCTACCATCTCCTAGCATACCCGTAAGAACCTGAAAGCCTAGCAATCGGTTACAATCTGTAAAAAAATAATTAAACTGACATACATCATTCTCTATCTGGGACACATCATGGCCTTCAATGTCGAATTCATCCTCAGACTCAGATGTCAGTGGGCTGCCAGGCAAAGGGCTTCTCTCACCTGAAAATTGCCGATAACCGAAGAGAGCGTGTTGTAGGTGCATTTAAACTCCAGCTGGGAGCAGGAAAGAGTGAAAACTAACCAGAATTAGTGGAGCTTGAACACCACTTCCTCTTCCGAGATGTTCTTTTCTGCATTTCTGCAGATGGAGCGTGGTTGCTACCAACACCCTAAAGAAAATACAAGCAGGTGAACTGCAATCGGTGGAAAAAGCTTAAAATGGACATAAAGGAAGCCTACTTACATCCATTGCTGAAGTGGCGTTCTCTGCTACACCATTTACATCGCTGGACTCCCCTCCTACTCGGGTAATAGAAGAAGTTTCCGCTGGAAGAACATTAGAAGTGGAAGCTAAAACATGGAATTCGATGCAACAAATATAAAATTTGTTTGTGATTGTGAAGAAAACAATTTTCTGGAAAGCCCTTAGATGAATGTATAAGATTCGCGGGTAATTTTGACATATTCGCGGGCCATCACCGAATGCTGGAGTACTTAACACTGCTTTACGCTCAAAACGCGACGTAAAGTATGATCGCAGGCTAAGGGCTTCTAGATATACGATGAGAAAGAAGAGCTTCTTAGAGAGCGTTCAGAATTCGAGTTCGCGCGAACTGGATCGCGCGATCACGAAGCTGAGCGTTGTCTTAACGCGGTTTGATGGGAGGAAGACGTGTTTGTGGGTCACATCTACTTTTAAATTCTTCGAAGGACATCGTGGATGTATTTAATCCACAACAATTACACACTTCCTGAAAAAGCTCCAAATGAACCTGGTTTGTTAAACATGTACCTGTAGGTCCCGTGTCGCCGTCATGCTGTTGACAGGAAGTGATCTGAAACAATATTGTCGACTGAATGAAAAAAGAAAAGGAATCCTCTTCAAGGCTGTTCATACTTCGCGACGAGGGAACTGGAGAACCGGTGCGTCGGCATTGTTGAAAACTGCTCGCCGAACTGAAGGGAGGTTATCGATTTGAGCTAGTCGCTCGTTTGTTTTGACGGAATATGCATTCTTTCAAGTCGTCGGTTCCTCTTTTCTTACAAAACGCTAGATCGATAGCTATGCCCTTCCCTAGCGCCCATTCTTCCAAGAAGTCAATCCACCGACTCCCCTATTCTACTGTCGCGAAGTATGAACACAGCCTAGCTGAGCTGTATACGCAGCCAAAACCTCAATTGTAGTCTTGTTAGCTGCGGATGTCAGGGGATGGGTTTGGCACCAGGCCAGCCGTTTCTTTCCTTTTTTCGTATGACAGGGACGACTGTATCATGTCATCATTTCAGCCGTATCCAAACTTGTTGTCGCCTGCGCTTCAACAACTGATGGAGAACGGCTGGCGGCGCGGCCAAAGCCACGTCGTTGACACACCCCTCCATCTGCAGAGAACAAGACCATAGTAATGAGCCCTTGTACATTTGCTGAAGAGCTCCCGGGGGAAGTTGCTGGAATGTTATCTGCTTGATTCGTTTCCATTCTTGAATGGATGGGAACAAGAGATTCTTGTGAAGGAGAGCCTCGAGTTTAGCACAACGATCTGCAAAAATGAATATTCACTCAGTAAAAAAGTACAATAAGGAGCGAACGAGATTATGAAGGACAACTCAAATCGGAGATGACTGAAGAAGATAATAGTGAATACGAGTGCGCAAAGTGGGAAGGCTAAGAGTGCTCTCCGATTATTCGACGCGCCCGATGTTCTGTCGTAGTTTCCAGCACCGCTACCTCAATAGTAACTCCTGGACGTCTCTCTGCGCCCTCTCCCTCCCTTCTACGAAGGGTGAGGAGGAGGGGGGGGGGGGGGTGGGTGACCAGTGATGGAGAGGACACGAAGCCATCGGTGTTGCTGGAGAACGCTAATCTCTGGCCTTCTACACCACTCCCTGGCAGAAATATCATGAAAAGTGGGCCAAATAGTGTGCGAGGGATAGGACCATTCGAGTTAGATTCATAGTTCGCCATCCGATAGCACGGTAGGACCCCGTGACCTAGCTGGGTAATCCAATTGATCGCAACGCGAACTATGAACGCGGACCCACTCTTGTGGAGGATATGTGCCATAACTTAAGAAGGCCCGCATCAAAGACAGTAATGGTTCCCTTCAATGGAACGGTTCCAAACTCAGCGGCTCGCCATTTACAGAGCTAAGAAACAAGTTGCCGTTTCTTGCGTCCCGCAGTGGAGGGCCAGGTGGGCACAGAGTGAGCGAATTAGTTTGAAATGAAGGTAGTGTGGAGTCTGAAACCAGCTTATGAAAGCTAAACAAAGCTAAACTGCTTATCGCTGTGCAGCAAATAGAAGGGGGCGCTCCCCGCAGCGACGAGGCGTGGAGCGAAAAATGTTACATCCCAGGGCGCCCCTATATCATTCTTTAATGCGAAGATGTATACGTAGTTAAGGACGCTGTACTGATAGGAGACCGATCGCGCGGGTAACAGATCGTAAATCTAGGCCAAAAGCATACGATAGAACTACATTTTGACGCGGTACCCTTACTAAACCTTGGTTATCCTAGCGAGCGGAAATACTCCCAGATTTCAAGTCTGCAGGTACACAATCTTACTCTTCAAACCACTGCACAGCACGAAGAAACTCATGATTAACAGGTTATGAGAAGCGGCTTAGATGTGGTTTAGGTCCGCAATAGTCCGTACGGGAGTCATCATTAGACGATAGCAATTCGTTACAAGTTAGGACTTGTCTATGACGTATCCTATGACATCACCGATGAAACGTCACTGCACAAAGCGTCATTACCCGTTAACGACAAGGAAATGGTCTCCCAGGCCATAATCTTCATGGACACGTACCACAGCTGTCCGCAAGAAGATATTGCGCGTAGAGGATTTCACATCAGTTATAACACACTTGTAACTTTACAGCACAAGTCTATCTAAGTTTCGCAACTGCACAGCAACGATGGGTAGACGAAACGAACGAAATGAGTGCACTTTGCCGGCAAGAACGCAACGCCCATAGCCTCGACAGATTTCGAAACATCATCGTTCACAGACCACCCTCGTCGCTTGTTTACCGTCTAGCCACGAACAAAACATCCAGGCGCGCGCAAAGTTTCTATCTAGAGCGCGCGGCTGCGTCGCGGTTTTATTGTTGGAGCGCGTTATTCGCTGGCAGGTGATCAGACCGTTGTTTACTTCCTGTGCACGTCACCTGAGCGAGCCCAATCATTACTATTGCTTTGGTTTTCTTCTTTCTCTATTTGCGCAGATTCGGTTCCTTTAGAGAGCACGCTCCTGCTCCCAGATTTTGATCAAACGCGATCGTCTTCGGATGCAGTTCCCAAACGATACTTGCTTTGAAAACAAAGGTTTACGTGAAGAACACACTGGTCAATATATTCAACGTGCACGATCCATTTCCCTGGTGACCCCGTGAGCAATCGTAGAGGATGAGATTTGCAGCACGAAGCTGAGCGTTAATGTCGTCAGAAGTCCACCAGGAAGGCCGGTCTCCGCCTACGAAAGTCACCCTCCACCCTTTCTATCGCCTGATGCTCGCGAAATGCTTGAATCCAATGATATTATTTGTTGTGTTACCAACGGTTACTTTCCTTTTTTATTCTTCAGTAGCTCACTCATTTTCTTGTTCCTGCACACGGCTCATGACTTTCAAACACTAAGATTGGCTTCAAGAAAACTTTCATCTCAGTTGAAACCTGTGGGGACATCAATGCCTTTTCTCTCTTTTCTTTACATCACTTTCACTTTGCTGTTAGATCACTCCTTCCTCAGAGTGCGTTCATACTTTGCGGCAGCGTTTCGAGCGTACGCCAGCGTATGCGAGCGTACATCAAGCGTGTTTTGAGCGATTAGGAAAGCATGGAAATCGATCTAACCTTCTGAATGTACGCCAGACCGCTGGCGCTCGCTCAGAACGCTGACGTAAAGTATAAACACACTTTATGTTTGTCATTTCAGATCCTTAAAAGGTCCCTTGGTGAGATGAGTGAGACCTTTGAACTGTCGACATGGCAGACTGTCTCAGCCGTCACTTCAACATTGATAGCCTTGAAAGTCTTACTAATTCCATGCTATACTTCCACTGACTTTGAGGTAAATTTTTTCAGAATTTGATGATCATGGTTTTTATCACATTTCATTCCAACATTTCAATCTCACTATAATCAGTTGGGATTCAAGATAGTTAAAGCTTACAGGTCCATAGGAATTGGATGGCTATCACGCACAATCTGCCGCTTTCAAAGTGGTACTATGACTCAACGTCGGAGTGGACCCTTGATTACCCACCATTTTTTGCATATTTTGAAAAGGTAAGAAACAGTCGGTATGAAGGAAGGGGGGGGGGCGAAACTCCGCCGCGTCTCTGTGTCCCTTCTCTAGCCATGAGCTGGACCTAGGCCGCTTTCAGAGCTAACGATCGTGCGATCGAATCTGTCGATCGCAAACGTGAACGTGTCATAGAGCGCAGATGACCATAGTCGCTGGGATGGCTCGCACAGGGCATAAACCTCTGCTGAAGTCCGGAACAAGCCTTTGCTGACCCTAAGTCTGAGTCTGATGACGGGAAGAGACATGGAGACGCTACCGAGTGGTTACCGCCTCCCAACTGCATTAGAGGCGGACAAATTTCAGGTTTTTTTTACCCAAGTAACTACCTAACCATTGTTGATGCCCTCTAATTACAGTGTCTGGCCACTATTGCTTACTACTGTGGCCTAAAAGATATCTTAACCCTACAAAAAGAGGCTCTGTTAAACAATCGAGTGTTATATTTCCAACGTTTGTCAGTCATTGGTGCGGATATTTTCTATGTGAGTTACAAGTTTCTAAAGTTACTTGATCGGCTAGACTCACTCATTGACTAAGCAGTTCTTGGATTACGTAGACTTTCTTATCTGCTTGCACTGGTGCTGTCAACCCATCAAGAGAACGGCTGCCGGGATTGCTTCCGTTATGCTGGGTCGTATAAGGGGTGAATATCTGCCGCTAATGTTCCTCCTGAGGCTGCTCTTCAGTACTCTGGTAGTTTTTAGCATTCCAGAGTTCGAACTGGAAGGAACGTGGAGGTATCGGCTAGCATTCTCAGTAAAATGCTCAAAACGTTTAAAACTCCGGCAAAAAGTATGAACGCAGCCCGAGTGGGAAAACTGCGCTTATACTTTGCGGATGTGAAGAGTCTGCAATTCGCGGGAAATGGATCAATCAGTTTCTATCCGATCCTTCGTCATAGACGCTTCCAGTTCGCGGAAATTCAATTCCTCTATGATCTTTTGTCGTTACTCTTCCAAATTCCACAAATCGCGGATTCTCCACATATGCAAAGTGAGCACGCTGAGCGATCTGATGGGTGAGGAATTCCGTTCAGAAAGGACTACCGAGAAAAGTGTTAGGCGAGGGTACGGAGGGGCACTAAATCGGGTTTTCTTGTAAATTTCTGTGAATTTCTGGTAAAGCCACGAGGTGGCACAATTTCGTTTTCTTGTGAGATCGCAAATAAAGGAATGAGCTGGAAAGGTGAGGGGGGGGGAGAAGTAGGTGGGGCGAAGAAACGACCATGACCCTGTGTAGGTAAAGCCTTCTCATGGAATGCGAAACCCATTTTGCGTAAAGGATTTGGCCTAGGCACCATGTAGCTGCTTCCCACACGAGGTCACTATGGTGTCATGGGAGATTCTGTGACGCTGTGGCATGTCCTGATACGCGACATTAACTTTTACGGGCGGTATGCGGCTTGGAGGGGCAGTATAATCTTTTACTGGTTCCTTTTTGTTAACTTTGGTCAAACCTGTAAGTTTATGTGAAACAGCAAAGTTGTTCGAATAAGCCCGAACTGCGCCCATTCACGTACTGAACTGGACCTACATATACTGGACTAGAGCAGTCTTGACTCGACTAATGTGAGTGTTGCAGATTTTGTCTTGCATTATTTTCTGTTTTTGCGATTCACCTCGATGGAAAGCTCTCCCAAAGAAGTTGCAAGAGAAAGCTAAGTGAGGATATTTTCCGAGTATGGGTTCTATTGCAATTAACCTAATTTTCCTTATTTTTTTTACAGGATAGCCACTCTAGTAGTGCTTTCATGCCATAGTGGCCTTCTTTTAATAGATAACATTCATTTTCAATATAATTCCATGCTTACTGGATTGCTTATTCTGTCGGTTTACTTTGCTGACTGCGAAAAATACCTGCTGGTAAGTTGACTACAGTTGTTTTTTTGTGATTACAATATGTAAGAAACACTGTTTAGTCAGCCCTATTTTACTGCATTTTGCTAAATTTCAAACATATTTATCTATATTATGCACCAGCATACGTCATCTTTATGCTACGAAGTTACTTTTTCCGCAGTTTTGACGATTTGTTCGAGTTCACCCGGACGATAACTTCAGGTAGGGTTTTTGGTGCTAATGCAGTTGAAGGGAGCCCACACGTCGATGCGACTAAGACCACTCGTTTGCGCCTCTTTTCGAGGGAAAGGATGTCTCCTTGACTAGCGTTAGGCTTTAAAAGGCCAGGGTCGCCTCAGGCTAATTTTGCCGTGTAACCTCCTCCAATATGGCAGTTTTTTTTCGCCATATTTTCGGTTTCGCGAAATGAAAGAGACTTCTTCTGATTGTTTAGGACTGAAGCTCGCTACAGTGATGGCGATTCCATTCATGATATCATTTGGCCCATTTATTTGGCAGGGAGGTATAAGCGGGCTTTTTCAGATACTGAGTCGACTTTTTCCTGTATCTAGAGGTAACTAATTATTTGGCTTAATATTGACTGCTGTTCAGTTTCTTCTTGTTGTGAGTGTTTCCCAGCAACTGCTCGGTTACTGCAGGTTTAACTCATGCTTATTGGGCTCCTAACTTCTGGGCCATCTATAATGTCATGGACCTCGTACTGTATCGTTTATTGGCCTTATGGAAACCTCAGCTATTCACAGCACCTACATATAGTTCTGGACTTGTTCAGGTTTGTTGCCTAGCGCCTGTTATGTCGAATTTTTTGAGTCTAGTTCATGAAGATCTCTGGAAACGCGATGGTTTTCTTGACAAAAGATCCAAGTCTTGACTGATTCCTACTCTTATGGCTCTATGTTTGAGTTCAGTTACGTATGAATTTCTTGTTTTAAAGTGAAGCCTCATGTTTCATTTAGCTCGAACGAATGGAGGTTCCAGATTCTTTCAAGCTGAATAAAATATGAGACTCGCTATGGAATTCCTTGCTTCTATTGACTTGGCGCAATTTCTGAAACCTTAGAGGGAGAGGATACGCCCTGTCGAGGGATGGCGTTGTTTTCGCGCTGCATTTGCCTCAGACTTTCTGATTCTCCCTTACCCCGAGCCGTTCTCCTGTAAAAAAATTATAAAATATTCGCCGTCGATCGAAACCATTCTTTTGATGTTTCCCGTATATGCTTCCACTCGGAATCGTAGTTTCTACTGAATGCGACGTGGCCCATACAGTGACTTGGAGGGCGAGCAGATGTAAAAAATCAGTGTTCTTATAAATCAGACGAATCTGTACCAATTTGCCGTCTTCGGAGGAAGAAGGCTTAGTTGGACTGGGAGGGAGGCGATCCTGGATTTGATCCCCGGACCGTGCGCGTGATAATCGTGCCGCTTCCCACTACACCACCTCCGCCTTCCTTTTCTGATATATGACTGAATCCTTTTGAAATGTTCCTTCCGGGTGAATCTCATATTATGAAAGGGAACAGTTTTAATACTCCTCTTTTCCGTGCTTTGAAAGATTAGACGAGAGCTCTTCTCTTCCGCCGTCATCTCTCGTCAGAAGATCCACACCTTTCTCTCGGCTTTCCTGTTTGAGAAGCAAGTGCTCCAGGTCGTGAAACGTCATATGCTACCGTGAACCCTCCCTGGCTTATTTCATTGGTTTTCACAGTTTTTCTTGCTTCGCTCGATATGTGATATTCCAGGAGTACGAACATTCAGTGCTACCCACCATAACTCCGTTACTTTCTTTGCTGTTTGTGGTGAGTTCGCTCGTCCCGCTATTCGGTGCGATGTTCAAGGGAAAACTGCCGGATTTCTGCACATTGCTGTCACTTAGCGCCTTTTCCTTCTTCTGGTATGGTTACCATGTACACGAAAAGGCAATGCTTTTGATGGCAATCCCTTTGCTATGTGTTGCATTCACGGTTGGTTGAAAATTGATTCTTAAATCTTTTCTGTGGCTCTGAGAACAATATCAGACAGTTGAGTCTTTTAGGATCCTAAATTTATCCGATTGACTGTGCTTTTCTCCATAATCACAGCTACTTCCCTGTTTCCACTACTTTTCACTTTATTCGAAATCCCGATAAAATACTGCGTATCAGTCACATATACGGTACTGTTGCTTCTTATGGTGAGGTATGTAAGTGTGTCTTGAGGTTTTCTCAACGAGCAGAATGTTTTTTTAATCTTTATAGGTATGTTTTTCGGATAGATATTCAGTCCTTGATGACATTCTCATCGCTTATGTATGTTCTCGGACTGATCTTTCTGGAGTTCTACGGCACCTTTGTTCATCAGGTTTTTTTGTAAATTCATTTTATTACTTTTCACAACAGTTCTGTGTAGCGTGATCTTACAGACGAGACTCGAACCCGCATCGTTCGAAATCGCATCGTTGGTTCGAGCCCCGTCTGTAGTCTGGCTTTTGCCCATAACTGTTTTGCAACTGAAGGTTAAATTTGGCGCAAAGACTTGGAGTGGCGCTTATCTATGGTTAGTTGAAGACGTAATAAACAAGACTCGTGGAGGGATTACGAACAGAGAATTTTGGGTTAATACAGGCGAAGCCTGTGGTCGAAATCTGAAGAACCGGTTTATTTTCAGGCCTTATTTGGATCGAATTTGGCATTTTTACCTCTGATGATGATATCGCTGTACAACGCTATTGGGGTGCTGTATTGTTATGTTTGGCTCATTGTCCTGGTTTTTGATGATGACATCGGTGTAGCATATAAAAAGAAGCATTGCGAGCTAGTTGAGGTGAGCATTATTTATGGATGCACTGTAAATAAATAAAGTCTGGTCATAATGAGGCAAAATTTTCAATAAGTACCCCAATAGTATAATTGGTGGGCGGGGTCGTCGGGGGTGGAGTCAAGTGTGTCTCATGTAATGACGATGTTGACGCAGTGAAATTGTGAAAAATTAGAATAACTAGAATTTACAGAGCATACTGGGTGTGAATGCAAAAGCGAATTATGTTCGCGGCTAAGAGGGAGGGGAGGGAGGTGGCTATTTGGGGCCACAGTTTCCAAAGTGATCACTTTTCACGTTGGGCAGTTCCGTTCGCAGCCATTGCTTCATCACTTAATTTTCGCTCATTCATCCCACGTTCTGGGTATTTTAGCGCCAACTCGAGATTATTTGATGGTAGGGGATGCTCTTCAAAAGACCCGTACCGGCATCGCGTGGGGTTGCAAGTGATGTAAACTGCGCGATATTGGCGACTTAATAAGTTTATCATAAAAAAGCCGCGATGTCGAGTTAATTAACTGGAGAGTAGTCAACTAGTTTTGCACGTCGCTGCATTGCGGAACACTTAGACGACACCCTGATGGGTTGCTTTTAATATCTTCAGTTGATTGTTTTCAGGGTTTTATCAAGGCAGGTCACTACCCAGTTCAAACAGTGGAATCGATTGAGGAAGTAGAGGTCGTCGGCGGCATTGATATCTCCACTTCTAAGAACAATAATGACTTTGCAGTGGTGGCTTTCAGTATTTTTGAATATCCGAGTATGAGGGTGAGTGGGAATATTGGATCCTTTTAGCACTTAAAACTCCCTTGGTTGTTTGATTCGCTGCGTTTTGCGTCGTGATGTCGATTATTATAGCGCCTTGCGATTTTTGATGACGTAGCGGTCATAACGAATCCATACATAACCGACTATCTAGCTGTACGTGAAGCAGCTCCCGTGGCGGATTTTATAAATAAAGTTCTCGCGGATCATCCTGATCTTCGTCCGGATGTCATACTGTGTGATGGAAATGGGCAGTTTCACATCAGGAGTAGGTTCTCTTCGTCATTATTTCGAAGTTTTGGGTTCATTCAAAATAGTGGGCATCAATTGTTGGTCCTACCACACTTTGCACCAACCCTGGTTTATTAGGTTAGATGGTTTTCCAATCAGTTGTTGTCTGGCGACCCTTTTCTAATGCTAAAGAGCAGACTTCGCTCTCCAGCGATTCGTAAGATTCCCTCTTCCCAAGTGGTACAGTGTGTGATCGCGAAGGCTGTCCCACTTTCGCTGCTCCACAATGAGTGCTTACAAGGGAATGGTTTGAACTTCCCATGGAACTTTGAATGGAGACCTAGGTACATCGATAGAGCCTCGAATGCTGATTACGAATATGCAGATTAAAAGTGCTACGGGGACCTCCCAGACGAGATCTGGGTGGTCAAAGTTTGAGTTCTGGCTCGTAAGCGCTGCTGATCGATGCTTCGGCAGTGCCACCGTGGCCTCGTGGTAATGGTCTCGCTTTCAAGTCAAACGCATGCGGGTTTGCATCCGGTTGGCGCGAAAATTTTTGCTTCGCTCCGTATAAGAGCTTCAACTAATTTTCGAAATTCTTCCGAATTTACGGCCCAGCAGGGCAAGTAGATCAAGTACATCAAGTATACGACGTACTCGATCTAGTATGGATTTGGTCATATCTGCCCTCTCTGAACATATTACCCATCCGACAATTCAAAGTTTTGCCCAGAATCGCAATTTGGCCAGACGAGCGTTTTTTCGTCGAAGGATGTGATATTCGTGTTCAGGGGGTCGAAATCTCCCATGAACGAATTTCTCGCTAAAACTTTGAATTGTCGGATGGGTAATATGTTCAGAGAGGGTATGACCAAATCCATACTAGATCGAGTACGTCGTATACTTGATGTACTTGATCTACTTGCCCTGCTGGGCCGTAAATTCGGAAGAATTTCGAAAATTAGAGTTGAAGCTCTTATACGGAGCGAAGCAAAAATTTTCGCGCCAACCGGATGCAAACCCGCATGCGTTTGACTTGAAAGCGAGACCATTACCACGAGGCCACGGTGGCACTGCCGAGGCATCGACTTACGAGCCAGAACTCAAACTTTGACCACCCAGATCTCGTCTGGGAGGTCCCCGTAGCACTTTTAATCTGCATATTCGTAATCAGCATTCGAGGCTCTATCGATGTACCTAGGTCTCCATTCAAAGTTCCATGGGAAGTTCAAACCATTCCCTTGTTAGTCCATAGCGGCCATCATAAGCTGCAGTTACGCACTTGTACGGTGCGTATGCTGAGGAGTGCCGGGGAGGAGTGAGTCTGGTGCGATGCCAACACGTTTTAAATCCATTTCTGTTGCTTAACGTCTTCAACATTTGCAGGGGAACGGTCTTGTGCTGCACCAGCTCAGACCCCCTGACACCCCAGCATCCACATCGAACAATTCTGAAGCTGCGACTTATGGTGGCCGGACCGCCCTCGTCTCTCATTAGGGAGGCGCGAAAGTGGGAAACTGTGCAGTCGCGTACCGCACTGCTTAGGCAAGGAGGAAATCCTTCGAGTTAGTTGAGTGCTGGGTCACCCTTTCAGTATATGTCGACTGTGTGGCGGGGAGCAGAAGCCCTGTACTTTTCTCATTTATACCCTTCTTCTTCGACGACGATGAAGGGGAGGTACGCGACAATGACAAAAGCCCAATAGTAGGTTGTTTCACCGGTAGCATCGGCATGGACTGCTTCTCATAATACTCCCAGAAAGTTTCAAGCTTTTGTTTTTCTGTTGTCTATTGAAAGAATTTCTTTTAGGATGTGGACTTGCCTGTCATATTGGTGCCTTGACCGGTATAGCAACCATTGGAGTGGCGAAAAATCTCAACCTTTCTTTGCTGAAGTCAGTAGGAGCTCGCGAGGATGTGATAAAGGCAGCTGATGAGGTATTTTCAGTTCAAACAATAGTTTTGTTCGTGACTGATTGATGTGCCGGGCCAGGATATGCAGTTCTTGGAGCGTGTCTCATAGAATAGAAGAGAAAGGGGCATCAATGACTTAATTTCCTGGCCCCGCTCCCTCGGAAAAACCTGGACGGTGTATTAAGGAAACTGTAAATACTCAGTTCGGAAACGACCAACTGATGCGTAATTGTGTATTTTCAAGCTCATCGCAGATGTCTCCTCTCAAAGCGTCGATGGGTATGCTCCATTCGACGTCCTTTTACCGGTGCTGATGAATGTCACAAGGCTGGGTGGGTCAAAAGTGCCTGTCTATGTTTCGGCCGGTTACGGTATCGAATTGGATCTGGCGACGAACTTAGTGATATCGACCGCCAAAAATCGAATTTGTGAGCCCATACGAAGTGTGAGTACTTAGATTTAGTCACATTATAGCTCAGTGGGATGGTTTAGCGCTTATCCAGAAATCTCTGCTTTCAGGCCGATCTTCATTCGAGGGAGAAAGTGCGGGAGTATTTTGATGGTTGAATTTGTCTGCGAGAATGGAAGATAGAAAAGAAAATGATATCGTCATTAGACCTCCGAACGTCGTGTGCATTGTTTTCACTACACGTTTCTAAACTCCCGTTACGCGCTTATTCACCGTTACGCGCTTATTCATTCTGATTTTAAGCACTTTCTCTATGCCGGTTTTTTCCTGGATAGTCGAGTGTACACAAACTTTACCCATCAAAAATGTGCTCCTCGCGGCATCCATCATGTTGGAAAAGGAATTTCTGTTGGAAAATACGGTGGGGTTCGGCTTGCTGGGGGCACCGAATGGCAATAAGTAAAACCTGTACAGGCCACCTTGTCAGGACCTCTAAATTCTTGTAAACGAATGACTCACCTGTGCCGTTTCGTAACTATACACGAACAGGTTTCATCTTGATGAAACCTGTATTCAGCAAGAAATAACAAAAGGAACTAGAGATTGCAAGCCGCCCCTCCCAAGCCGAACAGCGCCAAAATTACTATTGTTACGTTTCCTATATGGGTCGGCAGTTGTCTTGTCTTGCTGTGATTACGTTGTGCAATAAAGATTCTAAAGGTCGTAAAAGAATATGAATTTGGTTTTATTTTCATTAATTGTTCGAAAAGACCAGGGGGAGGGGAAGTGAGGCTTATTAAGGTGGGTAAAAAGGTACCACCAGGAATGGGTTTTTCGTGATTTCTGTTTTAACAGGTTTACACTTTAAAAAATTGTAGTGGATATCTATGGCACTGAATTTTTGGGTCTTGTTGAGGAAACAAGCATCAAAAGGACAGCCCCTCCTCCACAAAGCGATCTTCTATTCCTTAATGTCCCTTCAGTTTCTTTTCACGAAGAACCAAGAAGAATTTGCAAAAGGATGCCCAAGACAGGAATCGAACCTGTGTCGCCACGGCCACAACGTGGAGTACTAACCACTATACTACTTGGGCCGACAGCGAAGCGCTTAATGCTGGTAGAGAACGTTGGCTCGTCACAAAACGGAGGTGCAGGAACCAGCAATCGTCGCTTCGAAGTTTGTTGCGCCCTCTGCTGTCCTCTCAGGATGCGCCACGCATTCGTTTTCCATGCATACTTGTACACGCATTTGTAAGTGTGAAAATCTCTACCATAACCAGCGTCATTCATATTTTGTAAGGAAGGGTTTTTCTCCACAGTTAGAACAGTCGGACACCAAAAATCGATTTCAACAAAATGAAAACGTTGTTTGCCTTGATAAGACTTGATCCCAGTAACTGTGCAAATGATGCATGCTTGCCAACGCTCCACATAATATCTTAGCTTCAAGTAATGCTAGTGCCTCCAGGGTACAGCATGGGGATGTGCGAAATGGCTGTGTGAGTACGACCCCTCCCAGGGCACATCGTTGGTTGGGGAATCCCCAACAGGGGGGGGTCGTAGTGAGTGCGGCAGCCAGTAACGAGCAGCGCAAATTGTCAATGTGCTGAGTCCTGTACAGCGAAACTTGCTTTGTAGAGAACTCGGATATGCAAAAAATAGTACAAAACTTTCATTCATCAAACTAATCCGAAATAACTGCAAATATTAATAAGTCGACATTATCTCGTAAGTCCGTTGGTGACTAAACAGTACAACTCAAACTCTGGTTCGCTGCCAATGATATGGCGTGTCCGCGGTCGCGCTTGGCGCTGAGCCAACCTGTTTTTTTCTCGACAAGCGACAGGACTACCATATCGTTCGTATAGACGTTTTCCAGCAGTTGGTCTCCTTTATCGGAGTCAGCAATTGGCGTAGCACGAATCTGGCAGCGTCGACAGGGACATGTTCGATCATACGCAACTGAAAACACTACACTAAACAAGTGCACAGGCTCGCCATGGACCTTCTGAACCCTATAGACAGATTTGCTCGCGTGGACAGACATTACGCACAAGTTACACCATCCCATCACTTCTGCGCGGACCTCAGTGCGCGGCGCATCCAAAGTCAGCGTGATCGGCGCTAAACGAACCATATTCTGCTCCTGCTCCACTAGATACGTTTTCATGCGTTCCTGGTTATTCGAACCACGCTCAGCGTTGAATAAGTACACAGGAACGGGTTTCTTTCGCGCAGCCGAGTACTGCGCGAGAAATCCCCATCGCGAGATCTCATGAATCCCGAGAACTTCAGAAACAGCTCAAGAGGTTTTTAGAAAGAGAAAATCTTTAAAAACTCAAAACCGTTCTCAGATCTGTGAAGTGCTGAGTTACAAAAACATATTGATTCAAACCTGTTTAGTTGAAACCACTCCCCAACGAATCTGGCAGATTTCTCTGTGATTTTTGCGAACTTTATAAACGTTTCAGTACTAGCAAGTGCAAACCTTCCTCTACACGAATACGTCTACCTCTTCCCGCACAAGTCGCGCTTGAAGGAGGTTCATGGTCCTTAAACACATCCACTTTGCTGAAGAATCGCCGTTCCAACCATGCTGGTCCTGCCCAGAATCCCTCCCCGGTACCTCGGCCTTTAATCAGCTGATTGCGGCTGGTTTGCTCTCGTTCGTATTTACTCTTTCGTATTTATCTTCTTCTCGGTTTATTCGAATATCGAATATTTATCTTCTTCTAGTTTACTCGAATACACGTCAGAGCGCGCCCCAGCAATTTTGCTTGGACCGCTCAGAGTGCTCTTAGGAGGAATTGGCTTGATTTCCTGTTTTTTTTTTCTTTTAATTGCAATTGATTTAGGTACCAGAGTTTGTTTTGACTCGAAAGGGAAGGTGGTGAAACCTAATGGCCTTCTTTCTATTACTACATTTTTTGAATTAGGTTAGAAATGAGCAGAAAGCGAGGGGGGAAGGGTCATTCAGGATTGTTATTTCTTCCATTTTTCGCGCTTACTTATACATAAACTTATGAATTTCTCCTCTCGGGTATAAAAGAAAGGGAGCAGGGGGATAAGAAACTTCATAAGTTTAAGGTATAGGGGGGTCGTACGAACACCTTCAAAAAGGGGGGGTCGCAGGGCTTACGAAATCCCCATCGAATGCTGTGCCTGCCCCCTCCCCCTCTCCTACTCTACGTGAACATAACAGATGCATGTTCCCCCAGCAAATGGCTTCTGAAATGGAATCTGGATTTTCGGGAGGCGGACTCCGCTCTAAAATCCAGGCGATAATAGGCTGTTTCAGCCTAATGCAATATGAGGCTGAACAACAGCCCCGCATTGCCTACAATTTTGTCTGAGGACTCAAAATAAAACTCGCGGTTCGACAACCATATATACATGCAACTTGTAACAAGGAACACAATCCAAACAGCGACTAGTGGTGATCATTGATAAGCTAAATTGGTGAGAAAAAATAGCCTCAAGGTCAGCGTGTCAGGTGACGGGGAAATCATGAAAACATGCACGACACAACAAAGCGAAACATGAAAAATACAAAAAAAAAAAATGGATAACCAGGCGGCAGTATATCGTTCTATACTTGGCTATTATCGATCGCAACGTTGCGACCGCTTTCATTGGAAAAACGTCATTGGAGCGCGGTTGTTGGACCTGCCAACGTCCTGGGTCTTTTCGGGGGTTATATCTTTCAGGTGCGCGTCCTGCTGTTGCGTTTTCTACCTAGTTGCAATCTGAATGTCCCCCCGTTCAAGAAAAAATTTCGGTGGGTTTCGGATCGGCTAGGGGTAAATGGCAAGCGGGTTTTTATGCTTCACACGAGGATTATTTCGAACGCAATTTCATCAGGATTAAAATCGTCTTGAAACCGCCCTATCTTTTCTCTTTCCAATAAGCTTTACAGTTTTCCTGAAGACCCGCTAGTTCAGGAGATATTTTAGATGGGTCACAGACGCGCTACCCTCTGACCCGAAAAATCGACTCCTTCTGTGCCATTGTGAGGATACACCTTCGGAAACTTCAGTGTGCCTTCAAAACACATATTTCCCTTCAAATGAGTGAAAGAGGAGCTCGGCTATCACTGATCGATTTGGTCCGAGTGTGCGCCGTGCATTACGCTCCTACGCAGAGGTGGTGGAAAGGTGTAAATTCTGATTTCAGGTGCTTTTATCCATGCAAGCAGATGTTTGTTTAGGGTTTGGAAAGGACAATACGCACGAATCTGTTTGAGACGTATTATTTAGTCATCTACGTACTTACGAGTTCATGCTATTAACTGATATTTATTTATTTATTTATTTATTCTTGCTATTCTTGCTATATTGCTAATAATTTTTTATTATTTTGTAGTCCTATTTACATCCGGGTCTTCTGCAGCTTTCCGTCCGTTCCATCAAACTTAGCAATGACACTTTTGTACTGTTTGATGCTTAGCGAGCCTACTCCCCACGTCCCCCGCGGCCAAGTACGAATCCCTTTCTGGAGGATTTCGTCATGAAAAGAGGGCTGTTAAACGTAGCAGGTTAAATCTGTAAAGAATACACTC
>MU940323.1:19346-60612 GCA_036418165.1 Cooperia oncophora
TTCAAGCTCCACTAATTCTGGTTAGTTTTCACTCTTACGTGCTCCCAGCTGGAGTTTAAATGCACCTACAACACACTCTCTTCGGTTATCGGCAGTTTTCAGGTGAGAGAAGCCCTTTGCCTGGCAGCCCATTGACATCTGAGTCTGAGGATGAATTCGACATTGAAGGCCATGATGTGTCCCAGATAGAGAATGATGTGTGTCAGTTTAATTATTTTTTTACAGATTGTAACTGATTGCTAGGCTTTCAGGTTCTTACGGGTATGCTAGGAGATGGTAGCAGACCGTCTATGAATATCGACCTCTTCTGCGAAGGGAAACCTCGGAGGAAAATCAAGGACGCAGTCAGCGACGAACCTGGTACTTTGTGATTTTTTGATAACAGACGTAACTTACGGTTACCTTATCATGGCTTTTTGACCTAAAAATGGCAAAGCGAGGTGCGCTGGAGCTGCACCAACCTGTGCTACATCTGCGCACAGTATTTATTTTCGAATCGCTATTCCCGCGAAATCCCTTACCACTTATGAAGCTTCAGTCACTGTTGTGTGTTGTTTGTGTTGTGGTATCAGTATATTTAGCATCGTTAAGGTCCATTTGAGTACCCTTCAACCCTCCATGAGTACGAAGACGATGGTAGAGTCAGCGCTAAACCTGGACCATTTCAAGACACCCATACACTCAAAGAGAAAGTATGGTAGTCTCCTTCCACTGTGTTACTTTCTCCTGATTCAGAGGATCATTCATAAGTGCTTCTTTCTCAGGTCACCGCAAAGACGCGTAGGGGCCGTAGCGAATCACCGGAAAATATAGATCAGGTGGATGATGAGCCTTCTCGTCCTGATTTATCAGATTCTGGTGGGTTAACTATGTTGAAGTAATTGAAATTTTTGGCCGTTGGGAGGAGAATGGAGGCCGATTGCTCGCTTTTCTGAAGATAAATGTCGTTCTCTTTCTTCTTCAGATGACCAGTCCTCCTCATCTATTGAAACAAGTGACGAAGATGCTGAGTACTTGCCAAAAGGAGATGAACTGTCCACATCTGGTGTAGAAAGCGATGGAGATGGTGAATACGTGCCAAAAACAGAAGAAAGAGAGAATGAGGACGATGTGGCCGCAAAACCTATGCAGGATAAGGACGGCACGACTATCGCACCTCAACTTAAGCAGGATGAGGATGATGTGACCATCGTTCCTACAGAACCTAGGTAAGGCGCTTGCGATCAGCGAACATTTGTTCTTCAGTAAGAAACAGCCTATTAGGACTGTAGTGCGTGTTCCATTATACTCTAGTTTATCCTTCAGATTGCCGAAGAAGAAAGCAAAAATTGAAGCGGCCTGGGTCCCCAAGAGAGCTCGAGAGGTTATTTCATACGTGGTTGAGTGACAGCAATGATGTCCATCTTCCGTGACCGCTCAAGCGTTTACACGACATCAGCTAAATCATATTGCCTCGTTCAAAAAACGTCGTTCCAGACAAGGTCATATAGCTCCAATCAACGTTCAGGCAGCCTCGATGAACTTGATGAACCAGAGCCTAAAACAGTTCAAGGAAATCGGAGATAAACTTAAAGTCTCGCGGACGGTATGTGACCGCCTATTTAAGTAAGTTTAAGTTATGGAGTATCTCCCCATGTGATGCTTGGGATTTGACAGGCTCTTTGATATGTCATTGATGAGTTACAAGTTAAGGGCACTAGTGCACCTCCCAGCTTTCTATTTTTCGCCTGGTGAAGCACGATTGCGAGCTGATCCCATTAGGTCCCTCTCTCGTGTGCTTGACATGACACTTTTTGATGATAATTCAACGACTCTAGGGGATTTCAGTAGTTCGCCACTCTCTCTCTTTCTGCTCTCTATTTTTTCTATATTTTTATTAATCCGTTTTTGTGCATGCTGCCGAAACAGACTTGCTTATGTAGGAGAAACCAGTGATTTGGTGTTTGTCACGGGGTTCCCTCTCCATCGCTTGCGAGCTGCGTTCATACTTCATGCCGCCAAATAAAGAAGAGAGAAGAAGAAAAAGAAGAGTTTCGAGCATCCGCGCCCGTTTTCACCCGCATAATCAATACCATACTCTGTCTAAGCTCGCTCAAAACGCTTGAAACGCTGACGCAAAGTATGAGCGGATTCTTACAAACTTGAACCCATCACTGGTAAGGGGAGGGGATATTGACTTCTCACGACTCGGCGTACATATACGATTCTTCTTTTTCTATATTATAAAGGTTCGTCATATATTGAGTTGAGGGGTTCTTGAAACATTCTTTCAGTGCCTAGTAGCTCTGTTATCGTCCCTTCTTATAGATATCAGAAGGAAGGTGTTGTGTGGCTCTCGGAGTTACATGAAGAGTACGTCGGTGGTATTTTAGCTGATGAAATGGGTCTTGGAAAAACAGTACAGGTGAATTTGATCGCACTGGTGCATACCAAACAGATTTCTGTAGTGGTGCCTATTATAGGTGCTAGCGTTCCTTCGCGCAGTCGATGAATCGCAAATCAACGACAGTTACATGAAGTACGTGTTGCAATTTATGCCTTGCGGTTCTATTATTCTACGAAATTCAAACGGAAAGTGTTGCGTTTGCCTACTTTAGTCATTTTGTAGTTTCAAAGGCCTTGGACCGTCCATAATTGTGTGCCCATCAACAGTACTTCGGCAGTGGCTTGTGGAATTTCGTAGATGGATGCCGCGATGCCGGGTTTGTTGGTTCTTCCTTTAAGATGCAGCCTTTTTCACTCTGCTTTTCAGATTCGTTCAACTGATTGTTGAATTTGTAGGTAGCAATCCTTCATGCCATAGGAAATCACAAAGGTCCCAGAAGTGCTCTCATCAGGAAAATGTGTGTTAATAGAAAGTCAGTTTCTCTTTATTTCTTCCTTTTTTTCTTCTATTTATTCTTCTTATTTCATTCTTCCCCCACTGGTAAGTGCTTTCTGTTCTGGTTTGCTGGTTTGGAAAAGTCGATATCTGCAATGTCTTAGGAAGCGTTCATACTTTGTGGCAGCGTTTTGAGTGTCTCTCGACGTTTGAGCGTTTTGAGCGCCAATCAGCTGGACGCTGAAGTCGCTGGCGGACGCTTGGGACTCTCAAAACACTGTATCGATATCTATGCTTTCGTAGTCGCTCAAAACGCTGACGCAATGTATGAACGATTATTACTACTGCGAAATGCTTCTCCTTTCAGAGGTGGATCTGTTCTGATTACTACCTACTCGACGTTCCTTAAATGTCAAGAATCCATATTACCGATGGCCTGGCACTATGTTATTTTGGACGAAGGGCATAAAATACGCAATCCAACTGCTCAGGTATTTCGTCATCCCGCGTTTGATCTCTTTGACCACGTTCTGTTTATTTCTTCCCATTGATTAGATGATTACGAGCATATGCCATGCTCATATGACCGTGAGCGTAAATTTATACTTCGCGATTCGGTGGAATAGGTGCTTTGGGCGGATGCGCGAAAAGGAATGTTTAGAAATCGACCGGTCGCTAGAATTTTGGGACAATCGGCGTTTGGGAGAGAGCGCGCTGAAAGAGAGGCACGCTCATCTCAAGCATATTATATGTACCCATACTTTCCCTTTTGTGTAACCTGGCAAGTATGTAGTCTAAGCGGAAAGAGTTCGCTCGAGTCACCTTTCATCCTGCCTTGCAATTCAATAGTAACTCAATTCTGATCAAATTTAGAGCATTTTTCAGATCACTGTTGCCGTGAAGAAAATCCATACTCCATGTCGATTGATCCTCAGCGGTACACCGCTCCAAAACACGCTCGCAGAGATATGGTTGGCATTTTACCCGGTTTGATTTGTACTTCTGCTATCTGTTGGTCCAATATACTATCCGTAATTAGGTCTTTGATGGATTTTGTCTATGCGTCGGAAGACTGAACACGCTGGAAGTATTCACATGAGAGATTTGCAATACCGATAACTCAAGGTGGTTATGCAAATGCAACAAGACAGCAGCTTACCATTTGCCTTACAATGTGCAGTGGTCCTCCGTGAGCGCTTATTTCAAAGTGGGGTCGAATGTTGAGTTCTTATAATAGTTTCCTGAGTACAATAAAAGGATCAATAGCGAAAGCAAAGACTCTTTGTATTAGGTTGGTCCGGAAAGTTCTCAGCTTTTTGAGTGTTTCACTTATAAACAATCATAACTTTCGTTAACCTCATCGGCATTTCAATCGCGTTAGAAACAGCACACTTTTGTAAATGTGACACCAGTCGAGAAATCCATCAAAGGAAAAAAACTGGGTGGGGTCGAGAATCTTACGAAATCCACGAAGGCTTTTTTGCGCTCGGTCCAATTGATGAATTACTTTCCAGCAAGGGAGTTCTGAAAATGTTTTGAAAAGGTGATAGTTGGTTGTGAAAGGTCTGGACAATATGGCGGATGAGGGTAGAACTTCACACCAATTCGTTCAATTTCATGGATAGTGGTTTGTGAAACGTATGGGGCGGGCATTGTCATGCAGAAGAATCGCGGACCCTTTCTGTTGACAGGTGCTGGCTGCAGCTGACGCCAATTTTCGACGTAAATTTTTCCGTCGATTTCTCCACAGTTAGCGACTCTGCTGTGGACGGTTTGGCTGGTAACAAAAAGTTATAGTGGATCACACCAGCCCGATGACTACCACACTGTGACCTTAACCTTTTTGTCGTGAGGATTCGGCTTTGGAAATTGCGCTCAGGGGTTTCGCCGGCCATCCAAACAACTGTACGAAACGTCTCCTGTTACCATCTATGAAGTCCATTCATCACAGGTGACAATTCGGTCCAAAACGGGTCGTTTCTGTTGCGCCAAAAGCAGTGCAGAAGAAACCTCGAGACGTGCAATTTCTGCCGGTCACTCAAATTGTGGGGCACCCACTTGTTCGAGTTTTTACCTTCCCAATGCTTTTCAGACCATCCGCAACCGTGGACCTACCAACTCCTAGCTTTTCTGCAATCTCTCGAACTGTATAGATGGGTCATCCTCCACAAATGCCTTCAAATCTTCGTCAGGTATTGCTTTAAATCGACGCCGTACGAGGTCATCTTCAAGGCTGGAATCTCCAGAACGAAATTTCGTTCGAACCATTGCCGTACTTTCGTTCTCCAACACTAGTGGGCCCCTTCACTCGTTTAATTTTACGAGCTGTCTCGACTGCGCATTCACCCAATTTATAGTTGAGAGAAGAATATCGTCCGAAGTTGCTCTTTTGACATGCTTGAAAAACTCTTGAAAAAGGGGCTCAATCAAACAATGGTGGAAACGGCAAATTATACCATCAGATAGAGCGCAGAAAATTCTCTTCAGAATGAACTACTGAGACGCGAGAGAGAATGAGTTTTTAATCAGCAATGACTGTACAAAAAAAAATAGATAGCACAGAAGCGTTGAGAACTTTCGGACAACCTAATAAACAACCCTTCAAAAAGCGGCATAATTTTTTTAACAAGTCACCAAAGTGAGTCACCAAATCACCACGAATGAGGTATGTGAGTCGCTTGTTTTAGCGACACCATCAGTCCATTCATACTCCGTCGTTTGAAGAATAATGTTCAAAGGACGCTCGAGTTGCCCGACAAGAATGAAAAGGTTGGCTATTTCTGTAGTTGAATGTACTCATGATATCCCCAGTGTTTTGATGGAGCTGGAACTCTTCCGTACTGTATACTGAGTTGACTGCATGCAATCCTTCTCTCCCACGATTTCTGCTGAAAGTTAGTCTAGACTCAACATTTCGCTCTCAAAGGAGAAGGTCCTATTGTGAACACGGTGCTTGTTAGGGTGAACGCTCTTGACGGTATAGCCAGGGTATCTCGTGACCCAGTCGAAGATTATTCCCTTCTGTTTTATTTGTGGTTTCTTCCCATTTTCTTCTTCTCTTCTAGTTATGTTCTCCCACGTTCTATTTCACTGTTTTAGGTGTTGTTTTGCGAAATAACTGATGACCAACGACGTTTGTATCGCGATTATTTGGCTTCACGTGAATGTGCATCTATTTTCAAAGGGCGATTAGACGCGTTCGTAGGCTTGGTCACTCTGCGAAAACTCTGTAATCATCCAGATCTCGTCAGCGGTGGACCGAATCGTCATCGTTAGTTTCAACTCCTGAAAATCTTTTCAGAAATTTTTATCTGTTTTTATCATTTGACTTTTTTCTACAGCTATTCTGAGGGGCAGTCCCTCAGATCCCTCCCTTCTTTTTTGAGATATGTTTATCGCGTTTGCTGCATTCGTGGGCGAACGGCCAGCTTGTTTAGCTTTTCTCTGCGCACGTGGCTTCTTGAAGGGTTTACAAGCTTCTAATCCTGGAAATCGATGGTACTCGCTGGGCACCATACGTATTCGGAATGGGGAATTTTGCCAAAGAGGTGCTGATTCTCCGTTTTTGACATCGGGGGAGGGTGAGGGTTGGCTGTGGAACGTGAAAAAGGTAGATTTTGTAGGTGACACACCAAGAGTTTGCAGGTGACAGACCAAAGTTCGAGCTGTCGAAAGGGCATGACTGAATAGTGGGGATTACCACAGCAGGCAGTTCATTTAGGCTTGACCCTATAATATTTTCTCATGACCTCGACTTTCTGTAATTGTGTCTAGAAACCGGTTTAGCGATTGAGCGCTGTGTGCATTCATCGCAATACACTTTATCTTCACTTTACTGTCAAAAATGTATCGGTCGCGACGTATTCAGAGGGTTCAGTGTGTTTAAATCTATAATTTTTTTAGCGCTTGCTAACTCTTGGCGAGCTGCAAGTTTCCCTTTGTTTGCCAAATTTCTTCCTTTTTCCCTTTTTCCCCTCGTTTTTCTAGTCTCCTGAAAATGTTAAATTCCATTAATAGATGAATTCGATGAGAAGGAAGATAAAACGAAAGCCTACGGCTATTATCGTCGAAGCGGTAAGATGCGTGTTTTGGCGAAACTGTTGAGCATGTGGAGCAAACAGGTTTGATATACGTCGACTCAGTTGTTCTCTGCGGAGGAGGGGGCGTGGTCAGGCAAGATGTGTATGACGCGGCGTCACACCCGTTCTCCACCAGTTGCGTCTAACGGCAAAGCTTGTGGAAAACAAATAAACGACTGAAACGAGCGATATGATATAGTTTTTTGGTTGTTCGAGTCAACAGCTAGTGAAAAACAGGTTTGTCGCCGCACCAAACCTATCCCCCGACACGCCCCTTCGTCCTACGCGAAACATGCTGTAGTTCAGAAACTCACTGGTAGTAGTTCCAGTGATTTTGTTTTATAGGGAGGAGAAAAGGTGCTCATATTCAGTCAGAGCCGTGAGATGCTGGACATTGTTGAGCGCAAGCTGCAAAACGACAAGTAAGTACGACAGCGATCCTCCAAGGTATGTTTATGGAAGTAACTGAAAGGGAATTTGCAGTTTCACCTACCTGCGAATGGACGGAAGCACAGGTATTGGAAGACGAATGAATTTAGTGGATCAGTTTAATCAGGTATTAGTGAGGGGTTTACGATTTGTGGGCATCTGACAAGAAAATCGCAATCCGCCTGCTCGCGTGCGACGTTATGCCCGCAATGACGATTTTTTTAGGTGGTGGATGGCGCTGGTAGACAACGTAAACCACAACTAGCCGCGAAGTCTATGATGTCGTAGTCATGCAAAATCTGGTGCTCTATTCGTATTGCAAGTTATGAGAACGCCGCGTCCATCGCCGCGCACACTGAGCGGCAAATTACGATTGTCTTGGCCAATCCCATAAATTTCAGATTGCCATGTTTGAGACTGTTGAAGATAGTTCCTCACTTTTAGGATCCGAACATTTTTGTCTTTCTGTTGACTACAAGAGTTGGCGGACTGGGCATCAATTTGACGGCTGCTAATAAGGTACGTCCTGACAGAGCGAAGCCCGAACGGAAGCGGAAGGTGGCACAAGCCATTAGGCGCCTAACTTTTGCCTTCCCGCTTTCCGTTTTCTCGGGTATCGAATTTCATCTTAAGTCAAAATGTCCACGATTCTGTGGTTCCAAGAACTGTTATGTTCTAAAGATTTCAGCTGAGCCTTCCAAGTTCCTTCATTTAAGGTGGTAATCTTTGATCCAGACTGGAACCCGTCCACTGATACTCAAGCTAAAGAGAGAGCATGGCGTATTGGTCAAGTGCGCCCTGTAACGATTTATAGACTGATGCTAGCTGGTACCATTGAGGAAAAAGTCTACCATAGGTGATTTTGCTCCCGGTCTCTCTATATCACTGGTTACTAGCGCCATACTAGCCATGCACCGCCTACCTTACCCCATTTCAGGCAAATTTTCAAGCAGTTTCTTGCTAATCGGATTCTGAAAGACCCAAGGCAACGTCAGTTCTTCAAGACCAACGACCTGCACGATTTGTTTTCTCTATCGGAAGTTAGCGTGAGTGGTTACACTAGCTCCTTTCAAGGTTTCGGTAGATTTTCAGCGAATGGTTTCACGTTTAGAAAGATTGTCCTACTGAAACTGGTGCTCTTTTCGCTGGAGAAACTGATGAAATTCGTAAAGAGAACTTCTTTGATTCTCAAAATAGAGAGTGGGTAACTTGCTTCTCTATTGGTGAGTTAACCAGTTTCCGTTCCTCACTTGTCTTTTGCAGAAGTGATCGAGCAAAGTCAATGAGCAGGAGGAAGCAGAAGCATAACAACGAAAAGCATGACAGTGAGAACGCGGCAGTTATTAGTTTGAGCGATGACAAGAAGGCTGAGCTTCGAGAGCGTGCAAGGCTCCTAGCAAGGTAAAGGATTTATTGAAAGACCCTCCTTTTGAGTGCGACAGAAGTTGATCAATTTACAAAATGAAACCCTCTGAGAGGTCATACTTCCAGTAGGCTTTTTGTGAGGGGAATAGAAGAGTAGGCAGCCCGGGGTTCCGGAAAACGCGCTTCAAGGGATTAGATAGGGATCGATCGACTCCGGTCGCTAGCGCGCACTGTTCCGAATTGTCGATTCTACTCTCCTATTCTTCCAAGCCGCCAGCGGCACAAATCAATCGAATTCAGTCTACTCATTTGTCTGGCATTCTCGCGAAAGATCGAGCTGCCGAATCTTCGATTCTGGTTTCTCTAGAATTTATAGGATGGGGCTCGAGAGATCTTTTCCTTTCTGTGCACCGCGCAAGTGTAACATCTTCTTGAATGCAGCCACGAAGGTCCTATTCAGTAGTAAGGAGAGGTTATCGACCTGAAACTTATGTTTTCCGTACACCTTCACGAACTGAAGTCTGGCATTGGCGAGCGTTTGTAATCAGTGCTTTTTTTGGGAGGGGAGCTCACTCACTTTATAGAAGCTTCGAGAAATTGATTCTTCCACAAAATACGGTCTGTATATGAGCGCAGCAACGGATTTAGCTGGAAGAACGGGAGACGAAGGGGAGGCAGAGACATATGTGCAGGAGAGGCGTGTAGGCAGAGGCGATCCTTCTTGCCCTCCGATAAAGATAATAACCAACAATAGATTTTTAACTATACATGCTTTTTACGAAACATCAATCACTGTTCAAGTTTTTATGCAGGAAACTGAGCCGACTCCAGGAAGGGCCGAAGAAATCGGCATCGACGCCAGAGTCGTATGGAAATGATGCAAGCAAACTGCCGGATAACACCGCGTTTATCAAACAGGAAGATCCGACGGAATCTCCAAGCATAGCTAACAGAGAAAAGATGGCTACTGACGATCGAAAGGACCAGGGTGAACCATGTCCCATTGCTCGGAGTAGTAACGGCGACGTGAAGGAAGCAACGATTGCCAAAATCGAGGAAGAGGAACATATGGCAAGATCCCCAGGGATTGGCGAAGATCAAAAGAAACCGCTCTCCTCGAAGAAAAAGAAGAAGAAGCGCAAGCTTTGGAGAGTTGAGAACGTGAAACCTGGCCCATCCGAGCCAAAGGCAGAATCGAGTAAACAGTCACCGAAATCCGCTAAGTCAACGATTGAGAAGGCGGACGATAACTATGTGCTCGGATGTCTTCTGAAGTCGGCCGGAGTTCGTTGTGCACTGGAACATGATGACCTGGTCGGTGAGAAGCCTTCTGATTACCTTGTAGAGAATGAAGCGAAGGCGGTCGCTAATCGAGCTGCCAAATCCATTTGTAGGCGGTAAGTCTGATTTTTCTCTTGTATATTTGAGAAGGGTCTTGGGCATGAGAGATCATATTTCAGATCGAACATCTCATTTGTACAAAAGTTTCGCTCGAAGTTTCATAAGTCTTCAGTGCAGGGAAGTTCGACGGTTAGATTACACGAGAAAAGGCATTTCCAAGGCGAAGAACCAGGTGAATCTATGCTCGCTGCAATTCACGGCAGGAAACAAAAGTCAAGCGAAGCGGGAACATCGTCGGTGAGACACATTCCTAACATCCGCGATAAACGAATGGGCGGAGTCTCATAAACATTGTGCCTCCAGAGGCTCACCACTGCCGTTGTTATGAGTCTGCGCCTATTTGATTTGAATGTGTCCCTAAACATATCGTACTAATTGCTTTTAAGCTTCTCACTGTGATTTCAGGAAGTGCACCTCAAGGACAAAAATGTGGTTCTTACTCAAAGGATTCGGGATTATGTAGTGAATTGTGGTGGCAAGGTGTTCAGTGAAATAATTTACAAGAAATTCAAGGTAAGACCAATCAGCAGTGTTCTTCTAAAGCAGCTTGGACTTTGCGATCACTCGCGTCGACGCGCTACCATTGCAGCAGCGCTGCAGTGTTATAAACGCGAACGCTTCTTTGGGAAGGTATTGTCGTCATCCGGGCAGTTGATCAGCCGACCCCAGGGGTCGCGACGCGGCTGCAGCGCTTCACGACCGCGGCGATCAGCTGTTTCCACCCTAAATTTCCTCCCTAATTTTCACGTATTTCCTATTTTTTTCAAGATTATTTATGTTATTGTCTATATGAAGTTTAAACTCGTGAACTTTTTATTTTCTCTCGTAATGGTGTATTTTTCGCGGTTTTTTTTCAAGCATTTGTCTAATTGTTTGTTTAGTCGTTTAATTGTTCGCAAACGTTATGAAAATTCCAATTATAATTTACCTTGTTAAGACAAGGAACTGCTAATCTTGGAGCAGCCAAAAACAGTGAGAAGTAGGGAAAAACGACTAAATTAGGCCGGAATAAGCAATTAGTTCCTACGCACGCGGTCGCTGCTGCAGCCCGTTGACGACCGCCCTAATCAACTGACCGGATGACGAGGGTATCAAAACGCGGGCCGCGCTTGTGAAGAAGTATGGGAGTATATGAGGCACCAGACTGTTGAATCAGGCAACGCGTACCTTTCTTTACTTCTCTACTCTCTGGAACGGCGCTGATTGATACCTGTCTAACGGCCGCGTTCCCGCCCAGCAGTGCAGCGAATAGACGCGCGTTGTCGCGAAGTCTGAACGCAAACAAAGAGTTATTCCGGGAAATCGTCAAATTTAAGGAAAGGAGAAGTTTGGTTGGCTGTGTAAACTTGTTGTATATCTGAATTTCAGAAGGAATGTAAGGAGGACTGGGTGCAGTTCCGTGCTATACTGTCAAAACTGTTGTCATTTACGACAGGTTAAAGAGGGAATGGCATCTCAAGGACGATTACTGGTGATATGTTTTACTCGGCTTTATTGTGTGGTGAATGTAATATAATTGTAATAAATGTTATTGATACGTTTTGAATGGAATAACTTGTTACTGAAGAATGATCTTGTGTATAAAGTTTAGCAAATACTTCTCTATTCATAGATTTCAATAAAGTAGCTGAATCCACGTGTATTTTGCACATTCTTTTAGATGGGATTTGCTTCTTCCTTGCTCAGAAAACTCCCTTGAACTTGCAGATCGGCTGTTACCAGAATAACTACCAGTGTAACGCGATACGAACAACTCACAGCGGCGGAAAAACAATGAGTGCAGATTGTAGCACGATTCATCATTATCCGTTGAGTACTACGAGATAACCTGTCACATAACAAAAAAACTGTTAAGGTACCATTGCCAATGCCATCTCAAGAACGTCATTATGCTCTGTGACGTCAATGGAGCGGATGTGCTAAATTCAGCCGCAGTGATGGTAAGCGCTAGACTGGTATTCGTAGGATGTATTAAAGATGACTTTCTGAGCAGCGCTGTTCGTCTTGGGAAGGGCATTGTGCGCACTCACTAGTTCCGTTTGATTTGCTTGTCTCTTAGATCTGTTGTGTCGTCAGGCCTGAAGACCTCCGCGCTTAAGTAATTCAATGGTCCTCTACCTTGTGCAAGTTGTCTAGCCCAAGCTAAGAGACTGTCCCCTTTTGTGACTTAGCGAACGAGAGCGTGCTACAGCCGCTGAAAGTTCTTGTTCTAACGCGCCGTTCAGTTGTTCTTTTTGGGCGTGGGCATCGACCGCTGCACCTCCTTTTTGCTGATCACGCTCATACGCATGAGTATTTTCTCTCCTTTATTACATCTTATTCATCAGGGCAAATACTGCAACTCATCTCGCAACGTAAAACCTCGAAAAAGTACGAGCGATGCAATTTTCATGGTGCAGAAGTTCGACGCACTAAAAGATACCCTAGAATTCGTACGCCTTATTTTTTGGTTTTTCTTTGTCAAGAGTTTTCCGTCTTTTTTTGTTTTTCGTATTCTCTTTGCATTGGATGATATCTGCCTCCTGAGAGAAATGTGAAAAACGATTTGTGAGCCAGGCGTTTCCACAGAGACCGGAGGCGTTGTGTGCTGTCAGCGCGCGATTATGTCTATGGCTGCAGTGCATATAATTGGTTGAGGAATCCCCATAGGGGGGGGGGGTCGTATTTGGCCGCCAGGAGAGGGGGGGTCCAAATGAGGGCGGTAGCCAGTATCGAGCAGCGCAAAAGTCTCAGTGTGCTGAGTCACAAGTAGCGGAACTCGCTTTGTAGAGAAACTCGGGATATTAATTGTAATAGAAGAAAACTTTGTGGTCGGTTTGTACGGTAGTAGTATGTAGTATGTCGGTTTGTATGTCTGTCGTTCCGCAAAAGCTTAACCGGATTAAACACGTAGTGAAAGAAGAAACGACCGCCTACCAAACCGGAACCCATCGGTGCAGATGTATCAATCCAATGTTTTGATCTGATAACAGTTTTTTTTATTATATAAAGACAACCACTCGGTGACAACTCGAGCCATTGCACGAGCTGCTGCCGTGGCAGCGTGGACGTGTGCTCGTGCGGAGCAGGGGGGGGGGTGCAGGTCGTCCGCCTCCTTCTCCTGCATGTGCTCAGACGGAGCTGACACATGTATTGAGCGAGCAGAGCGAAGGGGGCGCGGGGAGCAGGGTAGGGGGGAGACAGAGAAGAACTTAAGTGTCAAAACGTACATTTACGCCAGCGAAGTCAGTCGTCTCGTCGTCGCGTCATTGCGCGGCCGTGCGTTGAATCGATTGAATGTGATTCCTGTCAGATGATATTGACAATTAATTCTTCTGCTAATAGAAAACTTAATTGTCAATACATCTGAAAGGAATCCACATTTCAAGCCCGCAATGACCGCGACGGGAGACGACTGACTTCGCTGGCGTGAAATGTACGTTTTGACAATATAAGCTTGTTGGAGTACAGTGAGTGGCGTAGCCACGTAGCATAGCTTTCAGTAGAAAACGCACACCAGTGGATTGAGGAAACAACCAGCTAACAAACGTAAGCCATCATGTTAACCGTAAACGAACTAAGAAGTTGCTTGGTTGTTATAACACTCTCCATATATAAGAAAACCACTACAACTCCGAACCATCTGCACGGGTTGCTCGCGTGCATTTAGACGTAGCGCGTGCAATGGCAGTGAGGGTGGAGGGGGTGGGTGGCGAGGTACGGAATGGTTGAGGTGAGAAAGGTGGAAGTTTAATATCGATGACACCCCTTCTCCCATCATCACTTCCTTGCGCGCTACTCAGTCGGAATCTGAAGCCCATGCCAGGGGAAAAGCATAGATTGAATCGGGCACAACTGGGCTTACAGTAAGGTATATGCGTACGCGTACGCCTTGGATAGAGAGCAGGCGGGCAAGACAGAAGGAAAGAAAACCCCTAGCAAAAATTGCAAGGCTAATCCATGTTACAGCAGACGAACTAGGAAGCCGGTTTGATTGTGAATAGCTCCCCTATCTAAGCACACTGTGATAGACTCGTGCTATGCAGGAGCTGCTCGCCTTGAGAGCTGACGGGAGCACAAGAGCAAGCGGTCCGTAAGAAACACAGTGGCCGGCGTAGTGTCCTATGTTGGCCCCCCCCACCAGCTGCTCACGTGGGCGGTCTGATGCCACGTGCAGTGGGCTCAGTTAAATAGGTCACTGGGATATGATGTGTGGAGGGCGCATAACCAGATGATAAACGGCGATGTTCGCGATTAGGAGCACATAGGCCTGCGGCAGTAGGCGTCTACGGTTGCCGATAAGGATGGAAAGAAAATGGATCGCATCGCAATCGCGAACCGAACCGATAATGTCTGCATTATCCAAATTGTGGTAGCGTTTTGATAGCATAACACCCCCACATCAAAACACAAACAACCATTTAGTATGCCACTTCGGAACCATTGCACGGCTATTCGCGTAGCAATTAGACTTGCACCGTAGGGGGGCTGAGCACGGCGAATACTGAGATAGTTTGGGATGTTAGGTGAGAAGGTCGTACCATATGAGCGCGGCCGACGCTCGCCTGAACAGGAGCATCGCCAGCGACTTCGGAGACCAAAGGCATCCATGCACTGGCATGAGATGGGGAGCGAGAGGTAATTCGATATCCAATGACCAGATTTGAACTTTTCATTATGAGCAAAGTGCCCTGCGATCCATATGGTAAGCGCGTTTTCTACATTATTTGATTAGAGACAGACAGACAATACCAAGCAAGCTAATGAGCCGAGATGCATTGACGGCGAGGGCTCCATAGGCAGGAGAGGACTCAGCGTTTTAGACAGGCGAATCGACTATGGTAAATATAAAGAAATAAAGTTTAGAGAACTTTCAACCATCAATTAAATCCGAAATAACTAGAAATTATTATTAATGATAAGTGCGACAATTATCTCGTTAAGTCCGTTGATGACATGAAACAGCGAACAAACTCACCTCCGTGTTCGTAGCGGATGAATGCGGCACAGTGTCCGCGATTACGCTTTGCGCGACTGAGACAGACCTGCATATTTTCCACAAACGACAGGAGACCATATCGTTACGATAGCCAGACGTCTTCCAGCAGTTGCGTCTACCCTATATAACGGAGACAAGCAAATTGCGCGGAGCACACAATCTGGCGCGACGCGACGCAGATACGCTCCATCATCCATCATCGCAAAGGGAAAACACTGTAAACAAATGCAACAGGTTAGCCATGGATCTCCTATGAATCCTATATAACAACAACTGCTCGTTGACCGTGACAGACATGACGCACAAGCTGCACACCATCCTGTCATCACCTCTGCGCGCGCCCCAGGGTGCGCGACGCGCATGCCAAAGTTGGTGCGTGAATCGCGCCGTAACGAACATATCCTGCTCCTGCATCACCACAGGCATACGTTCTACATGCGTTCCTGGTATTCGAACACAGTCCTCACTTAGAAACGTACACAGGAACGGGTTTTCGCGCAGCTGGAGAGTGTTCCCCAAGGAAATCCCCATAGCCGAGATCTCATTGAATCTCGAGAAACTTCAGAAATAAGCTCAAGAAGGTTTTACCAAAGAGAAGAATCTTAAACACGCGGGCGAAACGTTTTCAGATTGTGAAATGCTTGAGTTAACAAAAAAAAAAATATACTTGATTCAAAACCTGTTCAGTTGAAATCACTCCCCAGACGAATCCTTTATGCAGATTTCTCTGTGATTGTTGCGACTTCATAAAGTTTCAGGTACTTTTGGAAAGCGCAAACCTTCCTCTACACGAATACGGTCTCCTCTTTCTCACCACAGGTCCCGCTTCTTGAGGAATTAATCGGTCCTTCAAAGACACCCCACCTTGCTGATAGAGTGCGCGCTCCAGTAGCTAAAATTGACGAATAATCTTCGCGTCACGGCTGCAGTTACATACGCCATTTCTGCTAACCGTACTCCACATCTCGGCAGGTTTAATGCATTTTTAGCGCAGTTTCTTTTTTGTTTTTTTATGTTATGCGCTTTTTGTTTTTTCGTTTTAGTCGATAGTCTCATTTAACTCGCATTTCATGCTTGGTTTATGCTATCTTATCTTGTTTTGATACAAAAACGCTTGCACAAAGAAATCAAACTCAACATAGGTTGGACTGTTTATACATACTATTCTTAGTGATCTAATTGTTTATCTAATTCTGCACGAGGAAAAGTATTGTAACGTCAAACAGCTTTAAAAAGTGGGGCGGGGGGCGGCGGTCGTACCGAACCCCAAAACTAGGGTCGGGTCGGTACATGGCTCGACGCAAAATTCCCCATCGAATGCTGTGCCCTGCTATGGTTTCTTGAGGACTCTTCTGCTTTTTCTTCTTTGGGGAATTACTTATCAGCTACTGTTTCGTAATTGTATAGCAACTATGCATGACACTTTATTGCGGGAACTGTCTCTAGACGAAGCTTGTGCTACTGCCTAGCTGGGATTTGCAGCTGTAGCGAGGTGCCCCCTCCAAGCATTACGGGGACTTTCCGAGCTAACAATAAGTCAGATATGCATAGGCCACCGACCGCGTCCACATTTAGATTGCCCGCTGATCTCTCAACCCTAAAATAGTTTGTGCCCAATTTTCTTATTTTTTTTCGCGCAATTTTTTTTGGCTCAGGATACGGCTGCAGTAAGGAATGTATAAGGATCGTTTTGGAGAACCTTTGAGTTGGGAGAATCGCCGAGAAGGACGGCACGTGAACTGATCCAATCCCACTTTCCCCCCCCCCTGAGCGGAAAATGTGTGAAATCGATTCGTGTCCACCCATATCATCTGCCCAATTTCGCAACTCCAGCTTGACGTTGACGACGAGCCGTAATCGCCGCCCATGCACGCGATGGGAAATTTAGCGTGTCGAACGACAGCTTCCTGTGTGACCTCTTCAATCACCTCTTCCCCTCCTATGAAGCCCTTACTTGATTACCTGGAATAATTTGTCCACTAACGTACCCACGGCAAATGAATCCTGATAATCTATTTTCTAGTTGTAAGCCGTATATGCCACTCTTTCGCCTTGACTGCTACGAGTGTCCCAGAAAGCTAAAGCTAATCAAGTAGGGAGTACGTTATTGCGTTGTGGGAAGTTTCTGCAAAATACTACACCTTGCTATCCCTTCCGCAATTTGCCCTCCTTTTTCACCTAAATTTCCCCAAAATTTCTCCATCGAAGGAAAGCGCTCAGAAATCTGACTTCATAGAGCGTAACTGAGGATAGAGAACCAAGGCTATTTATTATGTACACAACAGATGGGGTCAAAAGCTAGGGCCATCTGGAGAGAAGTTCAAAGAAAAGCGAAGGTCAATGGACCAGTTGCATCGCGCACAGGCTATCAGGATGGGTAAATTGGCAGTGTCACTCAATCCCCCTCCCCTCCCAACCTACCTTGTTCCAACTACCTCTGAACTTCCTAAAAAGTACCTATTTTCTCTGAAAAGTTGGCACCAACGGGAGAGATATAGTGCATGCGAAGCGGGGACAAAGAAAGGTAACAAGGGTGAAGGCCTGCTCGCTGCGCATATTGGAACATGTCAGGGGGAGGACGGGTTTGGCACGGCGCCAGCCAGTTCTTCACCAGTTGTTGAAGAGAGATAAGGCCACGTTCATACATGATGCAGAAATGCGGAATATGCAGAACTGGACAAAGAATTGATAGGGATCGATTGGTTCTTCCCTGTCGAATTGGGGGAAATGCAGAATCTGCAGATTCTGCAGATTCCGCACGACGGCAAATTCCGCGGAATTCGCAGAAATGCAGAAATTGCGGAATTGCGGACAAAGAAGCGATAGGGATGGCTCGGTTCTAAGTATTTGGGGGGGGCACGCGGGGCGCGCGAGTGACTCATCAGGCTCGTTCAGCTCCATTGAATACTTATAGCGCTATACTAGCAGCAAAATCAGAATAAAACAAACAAATTCACCGAATAGTGCGTGACTCCACAGTAAGCTGAAAAACAAATGTTGATCTTTTGTAGTAAGATACGTGCAAGCAACTTGTATTTAAGCAACTTCCACCCATACAACTGTTTCTTCGACTTTTTCCAAGCGCTAATGTTAACTCATTATACTAGGATGGTGTATATACATGTTAAACATGGAGGCTACTTTATTTGCCGAGGAGGAAGCCGAAAGAGTCGATGAGTCATCGCGTCGCCGCGAACCCCGTCCCCAAATTCGTTAGCACCTTTTCTTTTTCTGCAAGTTCCGCGGTTCTGCAGATTCCACACGACTGCAAATTCCGCAGTTCTGCACATTCCGTGGTTCGGCATTTCTGCATCATCTATGAACGCGGCCTAATGTAAGTGGCAAAAATCCTTCCAAGGCTAATGTCGACACCCTAGATTCTTCACGCGATGTCCTTGGCCGCAAATGCGCCTTGCGGTTGCTAAGGGGTGTTGACGCATTTTTGGCGCGGCAATTGACGCATTCGTCGTCAACGGCGTTTCCAAAAAAATGCGATCCGGTTTTGGGTTCAGGTAGTACTTCTTGAGTTATTAAGGTTTGCTCTTCATTCCGTAAGGCTTTTATGGTTTCTACTTTCCAATTACTCAGATATCTTCTTAAGGATTGACTTTTGATGAGAATACCGCTCGATCGAACGATAGGAAGAGCTGTGAGATTAGCTGCTTGATTACAGCTTCTGTTTCTTTGCAGTTTTTCATTTTTATCAAAATCCAGTTTAAAATTAGGTGCTAACGTATTTGGGGGGACCACGCGGCGAGCGATGACTCATCCGCTCTTCTGCTCCCTCCTCGCAAAAAAAAGAAGTAATTTCATGTTTAGGATGGATATAACACCGTCCTAGCTATATTCAAAAGCTAAAACAGTTAAGGCTGAAAAGTGCGAAGAAACAGTTGTAGGCTGGAAATTTTTGCCTAAAATACGAACAATTGTTGCTTTTTTGTTGATTCTTGACTATGAAAGATCAAATATTTGTTGTTTTCAGCTTCTGTGGGATTTCGCAGCAAGTTCCCGGTGAGTCTTGTTTGTTTCATTCTAATTTGGCTGCTAGTTTCGCGCATCAAGTATGCCTATGAGTGAAGAGCTGATGAGTCATCACTCCCCGCTCTCCGCGTGGTCCCCCCCCCCAAATACGTTAGCACCTAAAATTATGCGGTTCAAGGAACTGCATCGTTCAGATATTCAGATTTTTGAAAGATTCATCCATTATCTAGTACTGTGTTATGCATTTACGTGACATTGGTTCGTAATTTTATTTCGTTGTACCGTGAACAAATGTATTATATGGCGCTACTGTCTTAGTATGGACTACGAGAGTAACGGAGGCGATCACAGCATGGCTCAACACCATGATATGGGCCATCACAACATGCCACCCCACCATGATATGGGCCATCACAATATGCCCCCACACCATGATATGGGCCACCAACATCAGCCGATGGATACAGACAAGCATTATAACGATCACATGGGCGATGGATATGGTTAGTTATTGTTGTGTTATTGTTTCCCTTTTATCAAGAATTTCTATATTTGAACTAACCGTTGAAAGCAGTCACGCTAGCGCAGAATATATCAGCGCCACTATGAAAAAATGCACGTCAACACGCATCCATTGATTACTACGCCACGTTGGTGCTGCTGTCGTATTTTCCTTTTTTGTCAACTGCACAAGGGAAGTGGCTACACTCTTGGCCTAATAAACAGATAGGGATCCCGTTCGATACTTATGCTTTTCTCCTTCTTTTGTGGTTTGAGCCGTACTTATTTACAGGTGAAACGCACAGGGAAAATTCCTCGTAGCAGCAGCAGTACTGATTTTTGTTAGGCTGCCTTCATGACTTTGAAAAAATGACGAAGTGTGGATAGAAGAAAGCGTACGTATCGAGGCCCAATCGCAGAGTCTGATACCCTCCTCCTAGAACTCCAGCGCCCGGCGCCGATCGCTAACCAACTATCTGCATTCTCGCTGACAGAATTTGAGCGCAATGCAATGCTAGAGGGTCTCCGTTCAGACTGATAATCGCCACAACGCGAAGTATGAATGAAAAATGATTCTGGTCAACGTTTGTATGAATTTCGGGAGACTGACAACTCGAACTGTGATATTACTTTACTATGACGAGATTAATAGAAAAAAATCACGGAGTTTAGAGTGGTATTTTCCTCTATCTAAAATGGATTGCTTGTTCCTCAGTCCCATAGCCCTTCAGCGGACATTATACGGGACTGTCGTTCTACACATCTGAATTATCGCTCCCGACCTTTTCAGATCAAAGTTACGGTGATCCACACAGCATGACTATGAGCAATGACGGTTATCATCACGAAGATCTTGATCACCGTCAGTTTGAAGATCATCACCACAATGGCGGGGACGGTCCAGTAGGTGAGGGCTTTGCCTTTTTAATCTCTCTCTGAAAGTGAATATGGCGCTGATAACCCTGGGGTGGGGCATATGAAGGTATCTCTGAGTAATATTTTAGTCTTATTAGACTAGACAGATTACGATGAGAGTACGATCATCCAGTTCGCACCGCACTCCATGTCGGTTCACCCTCAACAGAACTCTGTAGACCTGGGTTTCCCCTCCATCTGCACAGCGAGTCGTCTGAGACCACGTTAAGACCTCGTGATGGCGCCATTAGGCCGCGTTCATAGCTTGCGACCGTGAATAAATGCAGAAATGCCGATTCTGCAGAAGCGCGGGATGTGCAGAAATGACGAAAAGCAGGCTAATGCCGTTTGGACTCTAGAAATTTCGGCTCCGAGCTCATTTTCAAATAGCCTAAGCTACCAAATCCGCTAAAAACTTGTATATAGGGGTAATTCAACATCCTGATCACGAATATGACATTCACTCTTGTCGCTAGCGCCAAGAGAGGACACTACGATTACCTCCTGGATTCAGCCTTACCAGAGCGCAGGTAACCGTAGTGTCATCCATTAGCGCCAGCGCCAAAAATGAATGTCATATTCGTGATCATGATGTTGAATCACCCCTACATTCAGCTTTTAGTGGATTTGGTGATTTTGCCACTCTTGAAATGAGATCGGAGCGCATTCTGGAGCCCAAACGGCATTAGCCCGAAAAGCATTACACGTATCGATTTGAAGAAATGTAGAAATGCCGAAATTGCAGAATTGCGGAATCTGCAGATGAAGAAATGCAGAAATGAAGAAGTGCGGAATCTGCAGAAATGACGAAAAGCAGGAGATACGTAGCGATTTGAAGAAACTTCTTCACTTTCGGCATTTCTGCATTTCTTCATCGATACGCATGTAATGCTTTTCTGCACTTTGCGCCACTTCTGCATTTCTGCATTTCTTCAAGTCGCTAAGTATCTGCTGCTTCTCTGCACTTTCCGCACTTCTGCATTTTCCGCATTTCTTCACGAACGCAAGCTATGAACGCGGCCTTACGCGGGCGGAGGCGCTGCACCGCCAAATGGTGCGCCACCGAAACGGTACAATTGAAATTGGCAGTGTGTAAACGCGGCCCAACTTGAATTCAGTCGTTGTGGCGGCCTCTGGTCGTAATGGTGCGATCACGAAGTCTGAACATGGTTTGAGTGTCCCCTCTGAGGTTATTTGCGCCGCGAATTTAACACCATGTTATTATCTTCCAGAAATGTCGCTATATTTTGGTTTTGTCGCTTTCTTCACGTTTCTTTCACACTTCTTTCACGTCTACAATACTTTGGACTGGCGATTTTTTGTTCATTATTTAGGGTGTATTGCGTATGTTGTTTGAAACCTGAGAATTGCCAATCCATAGTTTTATTCACATAGAAACTCTTCTCTTCTAGCTGACCATATCGTGCCAGGTGCTGGCGATCACGCCCAGATGGACGTTGGGCATGACGTCACTACGGGGTACAACGACCAAGAAGCGTTTCACAGTGACGTTCATTCTCAATCAGGTGTCAATTACTTGTAGTGTTAATCTGTTTAGGGTCCGGCATGTAATCATTTCAGAATTTTTGTCTGCACAAATTTTGCTATCAGGGGTTTAACATGTCGGATGAAGTAACGTAGTTGTAAGGCTGCGTTCATACTTTGCATCAGCGTTTTCAGCAACTAAAGCATGGATATGGCATGAGCGGCGTAAGTGTTTCGCAGGTAGTGTTGGACTTTTGGCGGACATAGTTGAAATGCTAGATCGATATCTATACTTTCTTTTTACTCGAAACGCTGATGCAAAGCATGAACGTGCGCGTAGTAATTAATAACTGAATTTTTATGACAATGTGGTGGGACAATAGGTTTTGACATTCACACTTTGCGAATGTGGCGAATCCGCGACTCATGGGAGAATCCCTACAACAGATTAGATGAGAATTGATCGATTCCACCCACCACCGATTCTCTCGACTGGTTCAAAAAAAGCTTGCGGGCTGAGTCAATCACTTCTTAACCGGTCCATAGCAGTGCCCGGTTTGTCGCCAATCTCGAGTTCTCTAGTGAATTCTTCATAGTCGCGAACTGTGAATGCAGCTTTAAGTTTTTCAGGAGATTAGGTAGCAGCGCACATGAGGGTGGTCAATATCTGAATTTTTACGTTAGAAGGCACCGTTGAGATTGTCAGATGATCGGAGCCAGTAAACGGTTCGCTGGCGCGTCCCTCTTCCTCCAGCGTGCTTCAGGAGCTGTGCATAGTCTGCGACTACCGAGAGGGCAAGGCTGGCGCCGTCGCGAAAAGGGTACATATCGGTCGGTAGAACCGGCGAAGCGAGCCGGTAAAAGTTAGGCCGTGTTCATACTCTGCGACCGTGGGGATTCGGCGATTCGGGAGACTCGGCATTTAGGACACTGGGCCGAAGGAAAACATAGGTCTCGAGTTTGCGGCTGTCGAGATTAAGCGCTTGTGCGATTTGAGAGACCCGGCGATTTCCTAAAGCACAGGATCGCTCAATCTCCGCAGTCGCCAGATCGGTACCTTTACTTTCTTCATCGCGCGGTCTCGAATCGCTGACTCTCCCAAATTGCCGCATCTCCCCAGTGGCAGAGTACGAACGCGTCCTCAGCTTAGCCTCTACTCTTCACTCGGGCGGAGTCAGCGAAATCGATGCGTACTCCTTTTTTTGTGGCGGCGTCGGCTCCACCCGCTCATTCGCCGATTCTACCTATCGATACCTGTGATGAAACCTCTTCATGGATACGCCAAATTAGTCATGGTCATGGAATAATGCGTCATAGAATGATGCCTCGCTGCCATAGCTAGCAAGCGCGGTGAGAAGAGGCGCACCGTGGACTTTATTTACTGAATCCAGCCCAGCCGACAGTCCCAAACAGTACCTCTGAATAGAACATTAGGTCAGGGTTTCGGGACTTAGATTAGGGAACACGTATTAATAGCTCATAGTCAATGTTTGCACTTAACTACGATGTAGGATCGAGTCTTTTCAGGACATTAGGTGACTTGTGTGTTTTTTGGGTCATTGGAAGTTATTTCTATGCAAAAACTCAATTTTCAGCGAATCACGAAGGTGGAGGCGATTGGGGAGAACATGGAGGAGGAGAGGATTACGATCAGTCTGGTTACGATGGACAAAGTTATGACCAGGGTTACGGGGGAGGATTCGAAGATGGATACCAAGGACCACCCGGAGAAGCATTTCGAGGAAGAGGAGGAGGAATGGCACGGTAAGATTTCTGTTTTCTTTGAAACAGGCCACTGCTCCAGTGTTTTTATGGAGGAGAAGGTGGCTCGTTTGCTGGATGAGGGGCGTGTCAGGCGGAATCGGCTCGGCGCGGCGCCACCTTCTTCACCAATGTTGGGGGGGGGGGCAATCGACAACAGCTGGTGGAAAATGGGTATGGAGACGCACCAGATCCATCCCGTCCGATACGCCTCTTCATCCACAACGAGCAAGGCTTCGACAATCCTTATCGTAGACTGTAATTTCCGATGCTCCAGGGTCAAAAACATTATGATAGGAAAGGTGGGTAGTAAGTGAAAGCGCCATCCAAGTTTCACATGTTTTGACGGTGGGAGAGGCGGCGATAGCGTTCTAGTTGCGTTGAATAGGTGATAATGATAAGATCAATCAATTTGTTGGGCGAGTGCAAATGCGGTTCATTCGAAGTCATCACTCGCGTACGACATGGCTGATGTAGCTCAACCACGGCTACAATTTTTTAGGTTGAGAAAACTTACCCGATTCTGCTCAAATATGAATTGTAATTGTACTTTCTGTTTTATGCGCCACATTTCAGGCCACCTTTCCGAGGATTTCCTCCAGGACGTGGTGGTGTGATGCCACCACCAATGTTCAACGGTCAAGCACCTCCTGGGCAACAGCCACCGCCACAATTTTTCCGCGGACGTGGAGGTTTGAATGTCGTTCTTTCAATTTAGTATTAGTGAGCGCAAGTCGGTTGAGTGGAGAGGGGGGGGGAGGAGTCATTTGAAGGACTTGTTGGGATCATTGCTATGCAACGCCTTTCTGTACTAAGGATTTGGTCCACCCACTACAGAGATTCTTCCCTCCCTACTCTAGTGAAAACCCTCCATCATGGCAATCGTAATGTTGCGCCGTAAGTACCCTCCCCCCCCTCCGACTAGGCCACTCGCCTTTAATATTGGCTGACCAGCTTACCATGTGTGCTTATAAGTAGGAACATATAGTCATTATCTCTGAAGACAGTGCATCCAATGGGGCGCTGCTTTTGGGAAAGCGAGATTTGGGAGTCAGCGTGAATTACACTCTAGTTCGCTGCGGACAGTTGGGCGTGTCAGGCAATATGAGTGCATGTAACACCTGTAGGAGTAATCGCTTGATTGGGAGGAAATAGAGCTATACATGGAGCATCCGCAAAAGTGATTGCATAACCCCGGATCTTCAATTCCACACTGAAGCTATTTCTCATGTCTATTACGAGTATGGTATGTATGGTACTACCAAAAAACTCACAGCCTTGCTCTCTTTTTTAAGTAAGTTTCTAGAATACTTAAGTGAAAATTCTAAAGAAATAGCGAACCACGCAATGATTGGCGTCGGAGGAATGAAGTGGGAGTAAAGAAAGTCACGGCATTCCACTACAAGACTGAAGGCTTAGATGACGATGAACTAAATCTTTTCCCTGCACTCGGTGACAGGAAACCTGGAAACATCAATGAATATATAATTCCAAGGAAATGTGTGTTTGTGGCACCCAGTATAAGTTTGAACGAGCGGCACGGCCACCCGCTGTCCGAACATGTTCAAATGGCAATTAGGTTCTTCTGTGGGGTGCTATCGCAGTTTGAGGTATCACTAGTCGCACTGAAGTCATCATAGACGTATGAAAAACCCCCACGTGTTGGGACATGCAATCAAAGAACGCGTCGCATTGACAGATGTGTTAGAACATATTTTGCCATGGGTCATGATAAGTTTCTCAAGTTGGTAAAATCCCTGCTGCCCCTAACTGCGATAGCACCAGCAATAACGAAAGCGAAATAAGAGAAGCAGTGTGGCAAAACCAAGATGACTCCTATCAGGAATCGCAGTAGTTAGAACATCAGTGTGGCGTCAAATTATTTTACAACTGACGCGACCATTCTTTTTTCGTGGGCTTTTGCAGACCGATTCTTTCAGGTTTTCATCTATTTTTGAGCAAATTGAACTGGTAAGGTAGAAGGAGCTTTCGATGAATGGGGATTCGTGTCAAAACAGCTGCACAAAACGCAAGAGCGATCAAATCGATGTTAACTTTTTTGCCTATAGAATTGCAGTCCATCGATACGCCGCTAATCGTTTTCGCTTATGCCAGAGGTGCATGCTCAGAAAGTGAAAGTGTTGCTCATATGAAATATTAAGTCCGTTTGCAAAGAAACTGAACGAAGCACGATGTTGATAATTTTGTGACTGTCACTATTTCAGGACCACCGGTCATGCCACCAATGCGAGGTGGCGCTGTTCCGCCGGCCGCAGGAACGCCCCCTGCGGCTGCGCCTGGGCCAGTACCCGCTCGTGGAGGCTTCGCACCGCCACCATTTCGCGGTCGTGGTTTCCCTCCGCCACGCGGCGGATTTCCACCGTTTCGCGGCGGATATCCAGGAGCGTTTCCCCCAGGATTCCCCCCTGGCTATGCTCCTCCAGCACAGTCACAGGGAGCTCCACCGGCACAGGGACCTCCACCGGCACAAGGAGCTCCACAGGCGCAGGGACCTCCACAGGCACAGGGACCTCCACCGACACAGGGACCTCCACCGACACAGGGACCTCCACAGGCGCAGGGACCTCCACAGGCACAGGGACCTCCACCGACACAGGGACCTCCACAGAGCCAAGTACCCACATCGGCTTCAGCACCAACCCCGGCCCATACACAGACTCAAACACCGGCTATGGTTGACCAAGCAACGAGGCTGAAAAGGGTACGTTAATCGCTTTCTGTTAATTTAGAAACATAATAGTCCACTAGCTCTTCCTAATGTCCTCCTCCTGGTTTCAAAAACCAGTTCTTCACCTTTCAGCTTGCAAATTGTGCAGAAGACGAGGAGTTATGGGTGGAAGCCGAGTCGCCAGAAGGAAAACCATACTTCTACCACTGGCAGACACGTGAAACTGTGTGGGATCGTCCGGAAAAAGCTAAGGTCGTTGGTCAAACAGAACTTGCTGAATTGATTCAAAAGTCGAGTGAGGAAGAGAGGAAGGAACGGGAAGGTGAGCTTCATTTTTCCCTTTTCCTATCAGTAGGGACAACACTAACACAGGCTGATTTTATGCTTCACGTTTTCGATCCTCCCTGGAAAACCCTTGTTTCGTTAGCCATCGTATGGAGAAGGTGGCGCATGAAATAAGCCTTTTGAGCTATGTTAGACGTCATTTCACATCCTCTGAATCCCTCACAGCACAAGTGTTCGTTCTCTCTGTCATAAGAGATGTGAATAATTATCGTCGGCGAGCGTTATCGCTAAGAAATCGATGTTGAAATATTGGACTCTGTATTTGGGTGATACGGTAGGAGTTTCAGGATATTGGATGGAATGTCAGGTTAGTGATGAGCAGGTAAAATAGCGATAACTTTTCTTGTCTAGTGATAAAATGGACAGGTGTTTTGTTTTCGTTTTTCCCTCCCTATTGTGTACACTTCGCACTTCGACGGGACAACACATCGGCACACACAGGATTGTAAGAAGAAGGTTCCTGAATGATTCTCTGGTCTAAGCTGGCAGGTTATACCATTCTAATATGATAAAAACGCATAAAAAGAACATCATTGTATGCAACCGAATGTTGAGTTCTCTGTGGAAAGGTTTTTGACTTTCTGAAGTGAATTCGTCAAATAAACTCGTGCTTTGGTAGGAGTCCATATGGTATAGCTCTTGTTAGGGGTTTGTTGGGAAAAACTCAAAAATAAGACTGGAAGAAATACCAGTAATCATGAGAGGAACAGGGCATGGCTGCAAACAGACTAAATGGAGGGTGCAAGGTGAAGAGAGGAAGACGTAGAACAGGTACGTGGTCCAGTTGTTACCAGTTAAGATAGGGACGATCAGGTTGTACGTTGCGAATCCCCAACAGGGATCATATTAGTCGATGGAGGGTAGGCGAGGATCGTAAGTGGCTTGTGATTGTTTTCTCATTGTTGATTTTTCCCGGAGATTCTGGGGCTTCTATGGGCACGGACCTAGGATCATATGTGTGGACTATACGATCAATGCAATTATAGATTATAAGAATATAGTTGTATGCAAAAGGTCCGATAATCCCCCTATTGGATTTCTTCACCGGTGCAGATATAGCGCAGGTTCGTTACCTGTTAGCTGCAGCAGTAAAAAATCTGAAAAAAGTGATGCCGGACCTTCTGCAGACAATCGTTGTTCTGAGTAGAACTTGCATCCGGGTCCACTCATACATTCCTGTGGCCGTGTTCGTGAAAGATCCAGGATTTCTGGGAAAAATCAACAATGAGAAAAATATCCCATGCCTTTACGACCCTCCTCTTCCCTCCATCAATCAAATACGACCCTTCTGAGGATTTCCAACGTACGACCTGGTTGTCCTGATCTTGACAGGTGACTGGACCATGGATCTGGGCTGCTGTGCCCCGCCTTCCAAGAACTGTGGTCACGGGATATGGAAGGGCCTCATTATTTTTTCAGCTGTCTATCTTAAAATGCATCGAATAAGTGCTGCTTTCGGGATGAAATTAAAATTCCTTGACAATTCCTATGACTCCCAAGCGCATTTTTAAACTTTGTCAAACTACTTTTTGATTGATTTTCACAACCGTCCCACCTTTTGCGGATACTCGCTTAGTTTGCTTGAGATCTCAAGAACACTTGCAACTGTTGCTTGTTAGTACAGTTCCTTACTTGGATTCCTTCCAAAGCACGATCGGGTGACGTTTTCTCGTAGAAACTAAAAGAGACAACAACATGATGAATCGGTTGCGTTAGGCAATGTGAAATGTGCGTATATGGCTAATTCTCCATTCTTAAAGTCGCCAATGTGAGATGTCGATTGTGGCAGATGGACAGTGGCATGAGCGTGCACAACAAGATTCCCGGGCTCTCCTTCCGCTTCGCGCTCGTCGCTAGCGCAATAGTGTAATGTCCATTTTGTTATATGTAGGGCTGTACATGTGAACAACAAAATAATATGACAATAATAACAGCTAAGCATAGCTATAATTAGGTGGCAAATTAAAACAAGTGGAGTTATGATCGGAATAGTTAATGTAGAAGCATTAGCACAAGGAAAACATGTAGCTACCCTGTGTAGTTGGAGACCTGACGTACTGCACACTTCTTCGATTGTCATGAGCATCCTCCTTTCTGATCATCGAATTTTGTTCCATAATCAGTGAGGGCCCTCTGAATCATTAAATTCTAAGAAGAGCATGTTTTCAGAGGCTCAAAAGAATGCCGCTGCCGCTGCATTTGCTCAGAGACCACCAACAGGTTAGTATTCACAGTTATTTTATTATCTGTTCACTTGGTGGTTGCACTGGTGCAGTCTTGTTCGCTGTGGAACGTGTCAGGGGGCTGAGTTTGGTGCGCCATCTACCTATTGTGGAAGCCTGCAAGCGACCAGGATTGGTTGAAAAAGGGCTGGCGCCTTGCCGTGCCGAATCCAGCCTGTCTGGCACGCCCCAGCATCCGTAGCGAAGAAGGCTGTGGACTGGAGTGGGCCATGTCACCCGGCTGTTTTAGGTTTCATGCCGCCGCCTTTCTTCCCTCCCGGCTTTCCTGTACCTGGTCGACCAATGCCGCCAACCAACCCAGATGACGCTTGGAATGAGTATACTGCTCCCGATGGACGTAAATATTACTTCAATGCGATTACTCAAGAGAATACATGGGATAAACCACAAGTACTGATCGACAGAGAAGGTAACCCCGTGAGATAATTGTTAGAGGTGAATTAACCTATCTTCACATTGCAGCAGGAAAAGTGCCTGATGCGCAGAATGCTGCTATAGCACATTCGCAAGCGGCAGCGATTGCTGCAACAACGGTTGCAGCAGCAACGACAGCTGTAGCCCCGGTCGGAGTAATGGGAGGAATGGGCATGCCGCTTGATGCGATTGCAGAGGCGCAAGCGAAAGCGCAAGCAGCGTTGGCTGAATATTTAGCGCAGGTTGGTTTAGATTTCGATATTGTTTCCTTGTCGGTAGTTTTAGCGAACCTGCTAGATCCGAACTCGAAGCGGATCGTGCTAGACTCGCATTCGCTGCTTATGAAATGTTTTGCGGTCACCTTGTGGATCATGACTGCCACCGCTGTGCATGGCTGGCATGCCATCTAAAAACGAATCCAGTTGCTATGGATGGGCGAAATATTATTAATGGACTGCTTTTGGCGGATATTATCATTTTTTCGGTTTAGCTTAATGATTGTTTAAGTGCATGAAGGCACAGCCAGCGCAGCGATTACCTGATATATAGAATTTTCTTCTTGCACAAAGTAGTCCGGTCCGCAGTCGCCGGGTTGTATCTCTTTTGCAGCTCGAACGCTTTTGGCAAGGCTGTCAAAGGCTTTTAAATAGGGTCGAACTCCACCCGCGGAGGTCTAGCCCCTCCCTTTCTGTTTCATTTCAAAACCGCAATAGGCGTCCTCTTCGTGTGCTGTGTGTGGCTTTGTAGTGTGTGTGTGGCGTCGTGTGGGTGGTGGTGTGTGTGTGTCCCCTTCGTATATAATGCTTGGAAGCGTAGTGGTTCTCCTTCGAGGGGTTTTAGATGGTCTGTTTGCCTTTTTTTTCTCTGGTGTTTGCCAGTATGTTTCTTTTTTTCAACCTTATTATACAACTTTGCAATAACGCACTTTGTCTTTGATCGAGCAACTAATTTCAAGTACTCCGCAATGGTTTGGTTACCTGAAAGAGTCTCAACACACTTTTTATGATGCTTATCTATGGGATTTTGAAGGTACTATTATCAGCAGAAGAAAACCCAAAATATGACAAGGCACCTCTCCCTAAAACACATCTTTGAAGCATGAACTCGCTTCGGTAACTTCAGGTTAGGTTCCAGGTTACAGCTTCCTCATGGAGGTTATTTGAATAGTTATTGGAATTTCGCATGAAGTTTCCTTCAGCTCGATCGAATTAGATTGCGTAATCACTGAGACACATTCTATGATTGTCAGGTTTCTTACCCTAGCCGTCAGGCGCCTCTGCCTCTCTATGCACCGCACTCTCGTATAGTACTGGAAAGCAGCTGGTAATCTATAGCGTTTTGTAAAGAATTTCGTGCTTCCTTTTCTATAACTGAACAGGCGCTGGTAATTTTTCATTTCAACCCCTCCTCACATACTTGCCATCGTGGAATGTGTCTTTGCAATTAACTGTCCTTGGTATTTGTAAAAATCACCGGAAAACGAGACGCATTCCTAGCTTTGCGTACTACAGCCGTTGAATTTCAGCTACTTTCGTCAGATAATCATAGCGGTTTTCCTTGTCCTTAGAACGAGTTCCTATTATGCCAAGACTTCAAAATTTCTGTACATCACCGTGAGGTTATTCAGTTTTTAAAACCAGTCCATGAATAATTCATTTCGAAGTAGCCCTGAGATTTCCTACAGAGCTCTGCTTTCTAGGGTAGGTCTTGAACGGTGTAAATGATCAAAATTGAAATCTGTTTCTTTTCTCTCGGGTTAACGAGTTGGAAGGCAGTCTTTGTTGATGGTCTAACGTATCAGTGTGATTGTTGGCTCAGAGGCCTAGTAAACTACCGCATGAACGCGTGTGCTCTGCTGGTCATCACTCTATGTATGAACCAGAAAATATGTGTATGTCCGCTCGAAAACCCGGCTATTGGGGCTGCGCGGAAAATCACTTTCAGGGAACGGACCACGTTTGGGATGGGGATGGATGTGGGTGGCTAATATTCACAGAGCACAATCAAGGCAATCTAAGCTCCGCTCACAATGGACGAGGGTGTGCCGAAAAGGATGGTGCCCAGGGAAGAACTTTCGAAACGCACCCAGAGAACGGGTGAAATGATATGGTGAACGGGTGAATGGTGAATATGAAAGCACTTCAGCAAGGGGGTTGGGCAGATAAATTTATGTGATTTGTGCATGCAGATTTTCACTTCAACTTATCCCCTAAACATCCGATACCGTCTTCCGATACACATTGTCCATACAGAAATATAACGACTGTTTACTAAAGAAGCAATTAGGTACGAAATTGTTCGGAAATTTCTTTTCGCCGGCGGAGATGAGTCGATCGGCACACCTGCTGAAATTATGAGGGGAAGACCTACTTCACACGAACAAGAAGGATCGGTCGGTTTCGCCGGCTTACTAAAAACTAAGCCATTTGCTTTCGGCTCATGCGGTGGTGGAATGGGGCCAGAGGATGACGATAGGTTGAAACGCCAGGCCGTCAGAAAACAGTTCTTCTTACCGGTTGTCACGAAGAAGAGCTCAAAAAATAGCCATAGCGAGAAGTTTTCGCTTACTAAAATTTGAATTCAAGATGCTTCCGGCTATCCGCATCAGTTCATTTTCTGTAGCACATGCTTCTGGCAAATGGTTAGGGCTGAATGTAGCGGTTTCTTTACTTTGCAGTATCATTCGCAAAGATTGACTTGCCCTGTGATATTTCGTATAACATTTCATCTCCACTCTCATATTCCCTTTCTATTATAGGCCAGAAATCAAGCCAACCAGCAACAACAACAGCAACATCAGCAACCAAAGAAAGAGGAAAAGAAAGACAACACGCGTCCCATCAGTAGCACACCAGTGAGTGGTACAGCATGGTGTGTGGTGTGGACTGGCGATGGAAAGGTAAGATCGACTATGGAATCCCTTTATTTTAAATTATTCGTACTACATAGTAACATTTGTTATTTAGGTATTCTTCTATAATCCTTCAACGAAGACGTCGGTATGGGAAAGACCTCCAGAAATGTATGGAAGAGCTGATGTTGATCTGCTTGTAAGCAAATGTCCAGAAGTGAAGAAAGGTTCGCTTTCCTTTTCAACCCCTGGCAATAAGAAAGGTTTGAATTAAAGTAAGCTTTTGTGTGAGAGTCTTCAATTGTACTATTATATAAACCTTTGAAGACGAGCCAGAGCAACCACCTGGTGAGGGTGGTGAGTCTGATTCTGGGTCCGATGAGGATGATGATGGTGAAGGACCACCGAAGAAGAAGAGTCGATCGGAGCGTAAAAAGGAAGCTCTGTTGGCTCAACAGAAGAAGGAAAAGGTCGGAATCATTTTGCTTCTTCTCACTTATGAAATTGTATTAAAAATGGGAAAATTTTTCTGAGCATCACATTTAAGGAAAAGCCTGTTCGGCAGATGCTGGAGAAGCCTGTCGATCCGGCCGTAGCCGCCGAGTTGCAAGCTCAGCGTGATCGTGAGAAGGTAAGTCTCGAAAATTTTGGCGCAAAGGTGGTTGAGGGATCTGCATAGAAGGGAATTTGCCGCCTTATATCTGCTTGTTTTCGCCCTTACAGTCCAAGTTCTCCCCCGAGTAAGAAAATGGAGTGTACACTCTTCCTAAGGTGTCGAAAAGGCGTGGCATGACATAAACGTGACTGAATCGTGTTGGTGTTTGACACCTTGGACAGCATTTGTCTCCTCCCAGGTGAAAATTAATTTTGATGTTCAGTTACCACTGGAGGAACGTCTTCTACAATTCAAAACAATGCTTGGAGAGAAGGGCGTTGCTACAGGTAGCACGTTTGAAAAAGAGCTATCGAAGATCGTATTTGACCCGCGCTACTTGTTACTGAGCGCCACGGAACGGAGAGCGGTACGTTGACCGAATCAGTCTTTCGAACATCCAAGTTTCAAGGCTGTTCATTGTAGTACTTCACGTGGCAAAATTAAAATTGTGGAAGCTTAAAAGAACAAGTTTTTAATTCAGTGCTTCGATGCGTACGTGCGTGAGAAGCTTGAACAGGAACGCGCTGAGAAGAAACGCCGCATGAAAGAAGCCAAAGAAAAGTTCCAAGAGTTACTCGCTGAAGCGGAACTGCATGGAAAGTGGGTTTTTGGATTCGTTTTCATCCATGAATAACTTAAATCCTACCATCTGCCAGCAGATGGTTTTTATGTTTTCTCAGAAGTTTTTAATCTCATTTCACCATATAGGTCGTCATTTTCGTCGTTTGGATCGAAGTTTGGCAAGGACCCGCGCTTCAAGGCAGTTGAAAAAATGCGTGATCGTGAAGATCTCTTCAATGAATTTGTTGGTGAGCTGCACAAAAAGGAGAAGGAGGAACGAAGAGAGAAGAAAGAGAAGGCAAGAATTGAAATTTTTCGTGTATAGAGAGATCTTAATATTTTCTATTTTTTTAACTTCCCTTTATAGGCCAAGAAGGAGTACCTTGCAATGCTTGCTGAGCAGACGAGCTTCACACGAAAGACAAAGTGGTCGACGGCGAAAAAATTGCTAGAAAATGATGAACGGTACAAAGCAGTGGAGAGTTCTTCATCAAGGGAACAAATGTTCCGCGATCACGTTGAGAAGCTCGGAGACGAAAGTTTATCGGTGAGTTGAGTCTATTTCCTTGAATAAATGCATGTGCTGTGGTTCACTTTTTTTTTGTTAGCTATGGAACCGAAGTTCAGCTGATTTTTTTTATTCGTTGGTTTTTTGATTCGTTCTGGATCGTTTATGGAATGCACTAGTTTACCCAGAAGAAACGCGGAAACCTCTTCTCAGTACGTACTTGTTTCTAGGATATTGAAGAGGAAGCTGAGCGGGAGAAACGTCTTGCAGCTGATGCAGCAATCGCAGCCAGACAGCGAGAGGTGAACATCCATTGCTCTCTATTCTAAAATATATTTGAACCGTTGTTTATGGGCTATGTACCCATTAGAAACCCCTTCTATTAAGGTGGAAGCAGAGTTGGGCGACAAGCTCCGTGAACGTGATTTGGAAAGCGAAAGGCAGTCGATTGCAGGAGCACCAAGAGCGCTTTAATGCCCTTCTTGTAGATATGGTGAGTGGTGAAGACGAGATTCTTTTCAGCTTTCTTTTAAATGACATTCTTTGGTTCAGGTGAAATCTGCAGAGGCCACTTGGCATGAAGCCAGACGAGTTCTGCAGAAAAGATGAACGATATGCAGAGTGTGACTTGCTGGATAAGGAGAAGAAAGAGAACGCTTTCAACGAGCACGTGCGGTGGGTTAAAGGCTCGATTAAGTAGTTCAGTGCTGGTTTTATCCAAGACGGTGCAGATAGTATGTGGCATCCTTTTCACTATTTAAGTCGAACCCCTCTGTAACTTTGAATTTCAGAAGTCTTGAGAAAAAACGACGTGACGCTTTCTTCCTTGTGCTCGACGAGCATCCAAAAATTACAACGCAAACTCGATGGAAGGATGCGCGTCGTATCATTCAAGATGAAGAAGAGACGTTTTCCAAAGTGGCGAGCAATAGTGAAAGGGTATGTTTGCTTCCACTTTCACTCTTTCTCTGCGTACAGCATAATGAAACATCTGCGTCTAGGAGTAACAATGGTCATTTCCTCTTAATTAAGAAGGATTGTCATTAGTTCAAGATCGTTTCAAAAAGGCACGTCGCTATCGGGGAAATTTTTTTCGGATTTCCTGCGGATCGAGGTTCATCTGTCGGGTAATTCCTACAAGGAGTAGCTGCGACACTGATTTTTGAGTCGGAACTAGTTTCTCCCGTGTCTATCGGTTGTAATCCCCTTTTTTCCGAGGGATATGTTATACTAGTGAAGACTCACTTTTTATTCGACTTCAATACGTAGAAAGTACACGCACGGAGAGTAGCGCTAACCAGGGAAGGTCAACAGGTCAGGCTGGGCATTTGCAATGAGATGCACATCGTTGTACCTTTCTTGAGACGGTGAACTCAAAACTATCTTCAAAATTTGCGGAACGATTCTCTGAGCGAAGTTAGAGAAGTTTTTCTTTACTGTTATTCTTCTTACGGGCGCGCTGGTGCCGAAGCGTTGGCACATGTAGCGCGATTCACAGCGCTCTTCGCGCAAAACAAGTATCATATTCGTGTTCAGGGGGCCAAATAACCCCTAGGGACGTCACCTTAGCGAAGTCTGAGGTTCTGACTCAATCTCCGCAAAGGTGGGCATATGCGATAATCATGGCTGAGCAACTGATAGCGAACAGCGATACTATGACTAGCATACTTGGGATGACTGGTCTCGTTAAATCAACTATTCAGTCGTGTCTTCTTTTTGCGACACCGTTGCATCATTTTTCTTAGACTATCGGATGAAATCCACTCGCGAAAACCAGTCATCCATGGTTAGCTGAGCTGTCAATCTGCTGCTAATTAACCATGCTGGAATATAGCACACATTTTCCAAGTCCAAGGTCGAAGTATCAGAATTTCGGCTTAGAAATCGGTCCCAGGGGGATCTAACACCACGCCTCACAGTTATGTGTTGCATGCGTAATTTTCATTGAAAAACCCGTGTGACACGTAATTACGAGGGGTACATAGCAGCAGTCTTTTCTTTCATGGCTCGCAGCTGAGTCTAACGCTTTCGAAAAAAAAACTGGTCGCAGGTTTCACCTTATAATGGTAGTGCAGCGCGAGCGGAGATGTTGGAAAGTTTTGTCGGCTATGTTCTTGACAAATACAAGGCGACTCTGTCCCGAAACCGATGCCCTTCACGGCGTCTCGCCTAAGAAACCGCTCTCTACCCGTTGCGCACTGCTACCCACGTTTCATGAAACGACTAAAGTACGTAAATGTAAAGACGCTTCCACGTTTCCTCGCCGATAGCATGTGAAACGATTAACGAGCGGAATAAGGGACCCGTCATAATTCGTCAGAGAATCGTTCCGCAATTTTGAGGTAGATTCGAATTCACATGTCCCAAGGGCGCGTACAACGGTGATGCCTGCAGAAACTCAATCGGGAAATGGCCAGACGTGACCTGTTGACCTTTACACTCGGTAAGACTATAGATGTTACAGAGAACATCGAACCTCATAGGCGTGAATCTACGAGAAGAAGAGTATTTCAGAAATACAATTGGGTGAGATATCTGGCGCGACCTTCAAATAGTGCGATGGAACTATTAAGGTTGTCCACGGAAAACATACTGAGGTATTTAAATAGCTTCATTTAAACCCCTTCATAAACAGCACGTAGCGCAGAGATAGGATTGTAGCGTTATGTTGGAACATTGTCTAGCCCACTTTCTTCAACTTTCGGGGCGGGTGTTACTTTGCGTCGGAACTGGAGTGAAAATGAGAGTATTCGATGAGTACAAGAAATCGGGGTCTATTTGTCTTACCCCTTTTCATGTGCCCCATTTTTTCGGCTCATATTGACCAAAAGAGAAGCAGCCAGAAAATGGCTGAGATGAACAAAAGGTGTAGGCGCGATTCGTGTCTTACTCGCCAGTTATTCAGGTGACCGTGATACCAGCCAGGGTCAGAAGACCAACGCAATAGATTGAATCTTACAAACATTTTCCTTTCTGCATAAGGCGCTTAGGTTAAGGCAACACGCCATTCGCCTCGCCCACACTTCTTCAAACTAAAAGTGTGAGATTTTCTCAAGTTTTCAGACACCTTTAATCAACTACTGCAAGTTAATCGCCTGCATACGATGGCTGAGTGACAAGACAGCACTAGAAACATTTTTACAGCAACGAAATCAAAACAAACTGATTTCATAGCCTCTCTTGGGAGGAACGTGCTTACAAAATATTTCTCCTTTATTACATGATTCGTTCGTTTTTTTTTGCGAGAATATGGCAACCCACATTTTGGGACGCCGTCTAGAAGAGCACTAAAACTGATTGCTTATAAAAAATCACGACCTTGTATAGTGATAAGTTTAAAGAAACAGTATATTGAGAAATACCATCGGGTGAGATACCTGATGGCGCTCAATTCCAGCGGGAACTCTATCACTCGTTAATCGATACATACGATGTGAGAAGCAACTTTATAACAATGCAAAACAGAAAAAAAGTACAGTATAATATTGCTTTGCAACACTGTTTACAAACCAAGAAAAGACAACTGCATTTATCTCTTGTGAAGCCAAGACGAAAAGAGACCAGTTCTTTATTAGTGGTTTCTTTTCGTCTTGGTTTCACACTTCTGATGAGAAAAACGAAAGAAACCGTCGAGAATAGCACCAAGACCGCCTGTTTACCTACAATTACGACTTTACATAGAGTGAGCCTAGAAAATGAGTATCGAGAAATTCAAATGGGTGAGATATATGGGGCTTGAGTGGCGCAATAATTCTTCTACGGGCACATTAATCCATACATACATAGGGTGTGAACAACTTCACATGAATGCAATGCAGAACAACAGAGCATTAATATCAGTATGCAGCACTATTTTCAACTTTAACTATATACTCTGTCGTAGAATGAACTATCCCTTCTTTGCTGTCGCTATCGCTCTCTATTGAGCTTTTGTGATCCACTTATGTTTGCAGAAAGTGGAACGCGACTACAGAGATTGGCAGGAGATGCGGCATGACAATGCCGTCCGCGAATTTAAAGATCTCCTCAAAGAGACGAAGATTATCACTTACAAGAGTAAACGTATGATTGAGGAGAATGAGCAACATTTGAAGGATATTCTTGCTGTTCTGGAGGTTTGTTTCTTTCTTATTTGAATCAGACGCCTTCAGTCTTGCACCTCAAGATCCTTGCTTTCAGAATGATAAGCGTTGGATGCGCATGTCGGAGAATCACGCATCAGAACGTGATCGTATTTTGGACGAGTACATTGAAGTATTGCACCGTAAAGGAACGCCACCACCCCCAACGCAACAAGAACGTGAAAAACGTCGAAAGGATGTCGCCCCGTCTTTGTGAAGTCAGATTTTTTTTAACTTATTTCCAGTGTTTATCTGTTACGTACCCCAACCTCGAACCGATGTGTTATCAGATTTGATGTTCATCAATCGTCTAATTAATATTGGTAGTCACATCTTGTTAATGTTCGCTTGAATGCTTGTTAAATGGCGTGTTGTTTTCGTTGTATTATTTGTTAATTGGGGTACTAGTATCATATTATTACCATGATGTTAGCTCTAATAGACGTCGGTGTGGGGAACAGTGTTTTTTTTCTTGTTCTCAGCTGCGTCATATTACATAGATTTCCATGTGCGCTATACGGTTTCAAGTTAAGTTAGACGCTACTGTGGTGGCATTAATGTATGTTCTTCAAGCCCAATCTTTGTTTAAAGTAGTGTCTAACAACGTTGAATATATATTTACAACAGTTCTCATCGAAACAGATCATCTCGCTTCTCTTTTGGATTAATTTTATAGTAGTTTTGAGTTCAGAAGATAAAATTTGATGGAATTATTGCGTACAGTAGCATGTACAAGATCGATGGCAATAATGAGAGCAGTTGTAGCGCAGGTGCGCAGTGAAGTGGGCTAGTTAATAAAGAGGCAGATGACATGTTGCTGTCGTGATATTGCAAGGTGATGACGTCATTACGTCACTAGGGATACTGGTAAAGTCCTTTTCTTATTAACGTGCTTAGAACGAGTTCAGATTGCTGATCGCGAAGTATCTGAACGCGGTCGTAGGCTGGAGCTGAGTACTACGGATCTTCAACTGCTTGACAGCGTATCCAAGGCGACTATTCTTGCGCCAGCTTAACAAAAAAGAAACGCAGAAGGGTATCACCTTCAGCTGATCTACCGGCCCTTCTGCGTTCAATTAAGTAAGCTAGGCGAAAAATAGCCTCGCCTTGTATGCCAACGAGTAGGTGTGAAATGCGCCCCGTGCACTGGAGTTTCCGCGCGCGCTCTCCTCCGGGCTTGTCATTGGCTTGCCAGGAAACAAAAAGCCCTCTTAAAGACTTTTTTTTGAAGATCAAGATTCCAAAAATAGACTCGTTTGGCTAATTATCTCCACAGACAGTGTCATGGACAGTAGGGCTGGCGACACCGTACTGCTCTGGACCTTTTCACGCGGGGTGTGAGGTTGTCAGCGCTGGGTATAGAAGGGGGCAGGGGAAAACTTCACGCGCTCCCGAAATTCTGTATTTTTTGCTTTTTGCCTGGAGTTTTGTATTTATTGAATGATTGATCCAGTTACGAAGTCATAGCGTGCCATAACTTAAAATCAAATGGGGAGTGCGTCACAGCTTCGAAACCCTGCGCCCCTCTTCCAAACTCAGGACGAGCCGCCATTCGTTCCAGAAGCGCTAGGAAGACGCGGGAGAACTTGCGCACGGCTTCGCGATTCGAACGATCAAGTCGCACAAGGCATATTGAAATCGTCTTCCGACCGCACTGCGCTCACTGCTAATCGCTTTCACAGCCTCCATCAGCAGCTGATTGATCTTGCTTGGAAGAAAAACTTCTGGTCTGCTGCAGTTGGTCAACAGTTAACGGTTAGAGCGCATGCACTACTTCAAGTTTTTAGATCGAATTGCTCGAACTCGCGATGTAAAGCGTATTAAGCTCTCTACGGCTCTTCTACTCGAGTGCACTTCGACCCTCTGGTTTTCTTGGAGCCATTCTATCGCTGTATTTACTTATCAGACTAAGAAAAGCCGTATTTTCAAAAGCATTCATTTGACATAGCTGGTTAAGAGTAGGGAATGTGGTCGAATGCTGAGCGAATTGGTGGGTCGTCAAAGCTGCGCGGCGACTGTACGACTAAAACAACGCAGTAAAATATTTATTAACTTTTAGTACGAGTAGGTATTTATACATTCAATAGGTTATCTCAATAAGGAATGCTAAAATACAGGCCATTACAATCAGTGAGCTAAATAATGCGCTTCATAATGAGACCTGTGGGAATGCGCCGCGATTAGAATGTCAGATAACTTGGCCATAATTAGTGAGAAGGAAAAATATACGCTGGACTATAAACTGAATATGGATAGAATTAGTATAAAAATGACCTCTAGAAGCCAATATGTATAGCCGATTGATATATGAAATGATGAGCTTTCCTAAAAAACGTAGATTCATTGGAACCAAACAGAAAACAGAGAAAATTTGGAATTAAGAGGGATAGTACCTGAAGAGCCGATTCCGTGGTAGTTATTTCTACAGAAGGCGGAATCGTCGCGGGGTAAGTGACTGTAAATCGAGAAAAAGTAGAGGATTAAGTCTATGGAACAGAATTGAAAACTTGGACGCACTTCACAGCAGCCTCGTGGGCGGGGAACTGGGCGGAGATTCACAATGACTGTGCTTTCCTCACCTCCTCGCTCCAACACGTTAAAGAGGAGAGGTCTACTGCTAAGTCAGGCCTGGTGGTTGTGATCCTCCGCCCTCTGTTCATCATGGAATGGGTCGTTCAGAAAAGTTTGGGAGGGGGCGGGGAGGGGGTGCGGAGGAGGGTATTGGCGTGACTAAAGTCATCAAGGCAATTAATCCATGATACCAGAGCGAGTTTTTCCCCAAATATTAGGTCACTTTTTGTTCCCTCTCATTAGGAGATCCGGAGATATTAGGCCTAGGAGGAGGGATGGGGAATTCAGCACACTCCCTAGATCCTTTCGTTTATTCTATTCAACAGACTTGTGAACACTTGTACGGCCGCGAAATGCTACAAGTGAGCCACTTGGCTTACAGGAGTTTACAAGTCTTCACAAGGTGGCCTGTTCAAGTTTCGCTGAGGACTACTTCGTGCCCCTACAATGATGAACTGCTACGAAGATTCCAAAAGAAATACCCACGAAACTGACTAAAAAGGCCTTTCCCCAGATAATCCCTCCACACGGCGTGACTGGTCAGTTATCGGTTTCCCGAGTAAGTGAAAGAAACGCCTTACCGTAAGGAGAG
>MU940337.1:3173-13927 GCA_036418165.1 Cooperia oncophora
TGCAGCAAAGCTTTAACATGAAATTTGACCAGAGCCATTAAGATGCTTCTTTTTCTGGAAAATTGGTATAGCTGTTGGAAAGTAGTGGTAGAGGTACACATCATAAGTTTGAGATTATTTTGAATAAATAATTTTCCAATTTTTATCTTTTTATTCTGATTTCGTAAGTAGAATAGCCTTTTCTGAGAATGTCTATCAGCCGTCGACAGAACAGTGAAGTCTGACCTTGCCTTCACACTTCTAGTAATCAAATGAGAAGGGGGTTCTCTGCTCAAAATTACATGACCTGTACGGTTACTTTTGGGTTACGGTAGGGGAAGGGGTATGTTGTTCGTGTCCAACTCGTTTCTTCTAGAAAAGCAAAACCTGAAAGGCAGAACTGTTCTACTCCTGAAAAAAGCTTCATTATAGTGGGTGAGGTTGGCATGCAGGCTATTTTGTTGCAGCATTGCCGCTTCAGTGGCGCCTCTTGCCACTAAACCACCCACGCTCACTTGCGTAAGGTGCACATTACTATTGAACACTGTGAAAGTATTGAAGCTTATTTGATTGGGATAACTGCCACTGAAGTGGAAGTGGTGCAGTGACAAGTGGCGTGCTTACCACTTACCAGCGCGGTCCTGGGTTCAAATCCCGGGTCGACTCCGCCCAGGCCAACCAAGCCTTCTACCCTCCGGGGACGGTAAATTGGTACCAGATTCGTCTGGGAGGATAAAAACTGACTTGTACATCGGCTGGCCCCCGCAAGTCATTGTATAGGCCACATCGCATTCAATAAGCCACTGTGAAGCCATCTCACAAAGGGATTGATCAACGACGAAGACTTATCCTTTATCCTTTAACTGCCACTGAATGCCGCAGTTAGCGCTCCGAAAGTTATCGCAAGAATGCTAAATTTTGGGAAAAAGTTAAGGTCACAGGGAGGAGTCACATTCAATGTGTTAGGGTAAGAGTCGGCTCGGGGTAATCTAGAGCGCAGGGTAAGAGTCCGGCAATCGTAGGGGTGCAGCGAGGCAGAGGCCCGCCATGACGGCTTAGAGACTGCGTTTCGCCACTGCTCAGCCTTCCGTGATCGAAAAGCGTGCCAGTTGAGTCAGTGGGCGGATCTTTGTAGAGATGAGTAGATGGGCACCAGACTGCGTCAGGGGCGCAGACTTTCGCCCAGAGATGCCGACTGTCTTTCGCAGAGGTGCGGTTTCGCAGGGACGGTCTAGATACGTCTTCTCATTTTTGAAAACTTCGTTGGGTGTGAAGGGATCGAACGCTCAAAAAAATTCTTACCCCCGGCCCTACCAACCCTCTTGCGACCAGGTTGCTAATATCTCGTATAGGTTGGATGAAGGCCACAAAAAACACTGGACTCGATCATGTGATTTAATAATGTTAGTTGGTGTGGCCAATCTCCCTTCTAACCACTCTTGAGAGTTCTGGGCCAATGGGAGGTGGCGAGTCCTGGATAATTGTACAACTCATCTCTTCGATAGTTTATGATTAAATTTCCTGCAGCAATAGCCAAACTATTTACACAGGCAACTTCGAGTTAGAGGCTGATGAGATTGTAAGTTTGGATGGAACGGAAAAACCAACGAAACACAAGCACAACAGTAAATAGCCGACATAACCAAACAGAGACATCCAGGTGCCAATGCGGCAGTCACTTTCCATTCTTCCGGGAAACGAATATTCCCCTTTCCAAACCTATCACTCAGATGCCAGTTGACGCTTTAGGATGCTTTCAAATTCGCTACAATAAGCCGTTCATACTTTGCAATTTAAGCTATTCAATAGCGCGACTACAGTCGACCACGCTTCACCGCCAATCATTGAACCACTGCTAAAGTCGACAGAAGTTTTTTCCGAATATTACTGAATTCATACATGCAGTGAAACGAAAATTGGAGTTGGAATACGGCCTGTCGTAATGGTGCCATTGAATCGCGCGACTAAATCGTGAACTATGAACACTGTATTAGTTGGAGGCAGACGAGCGCCGCTGTCGCAAAGGGGCAGAATAACTGAATACATATCTCGATCTAGCATAGGAAATACAGTCTTACTGGGGAGTGTCAGGGTGCACTGGGTTAGGCGCAGCGCCAGCCCGCTCCCCACAAATTGTTGCATACAAGCGACAACAATAGGTGGAAAACGTGCTGGCACAACGCCAAACCAAGCCCTCCCGTGACACGCCCATCCACAGAGAACAAGGCGGTACGTCATTATATTGCAGCCCTTCCTTGGAAAAACGACAGTATTACTCATGTCTTAATAATTTTCTACTGCAAAAAGAGCTTTCATGCCAGACCCCCCTCACATTCTCTTTTTAATCTGTGCCAGGCCGTTATTTCTGATCCAGAATGTCAGAGAGGATTTCGAAGCAAGCCATATCCCGAATGCTAGTACGAGCCAAATGGAAGCGTGCTAGTAATCAAATAGACACGATGTTACCGCAGTTGGGGGGGGGGAGGTGTAGACAGAGACGGTGTGAGATGGGTAGGGAAGTAGCATAAGTTCCCGCTTGGAGGCGAAACTCATATGAACTCAAGCAAAGACAAGAATCCATGACGAGCGCAGTCAGGTTTCCCCCTCTTTTTGACGCTCTTCTTTGAATGGCTAAGCTGGACAACTCGCCTGTCAGGCGCAGTGTCGCTCGCCTCACATACCAGGCTTCATATTACGATTGTCTTGTCACATACCCCGAGGCGGTAATGCTCCTTTTCTGCTCATCTGCGTTATCCCAGTGAAATAGTATCACAAGAATGCTGAGTTATGGGCAAAAGTCGTGCCCCAGGCGGGAGTCGAACCCGCACCTCACGCTTTCCGGGCGAGTGCGCTATCCGTTACGCCACCAGGGCCGCTTTTACCCTCTCAGCTTAACGGCTTTTTATGCTCACAAGAATGCTGAGTTAGGGGCAAAAGTCATGCCCGCGGGCGGGAGTCGAACCCGCATAAAAGGAAGAGGTGCGGGGTTTGGACTCCGCCTGGGGCACGACTTTTGCCCACAACTCAGCATTCTTGTGATAACATTCGGAACGCGTACTGCGGCGTTAAACAGCAGTTATCATAAAAACAGCTGCAAAGTGAAATAGTGTTTAGTAAGTTTCGGGAACATTTTAGGCGCAGGTTTCTCCGCCCCGGAGAAGATATTCTGTTTAATCCCGGCTGGTCATTGCTTTAGTGATCACCCAATTTAGGTTTTCCTTTCGTTCACACGCATTTTATATGAAAGGACTCACCATATTTTCACGCTGCGAAACGTTCTTATCGAGACGCTCCCGGATTTCACGGAGTTGGTGGGAAATAGACATGAAGAAGTCGAGCATGACCATTCGGAAGATGGGATTCTGCTGAGGCGCCTGAAATTCGTCCACGATGTGTTGTAGGCTATTTGTCCACGGTTGAGGTTGAGGTCTTCATTAGAGTCACATTACTCGACTGCATGGTTGTCCTTCCTGCGTAGACGATGAGTAGCCCGTAGTCATAAAAGTGGGGAAAGAATAGGTTTACCTACATCGCCAAGGCTGGGACTGACAGCTTCCTGTCCAGTTGCTCCACCCTTTTTCTCATAAACCAACTACGTCAACCAATTCGTCACTCGGAACCAACTTCCTACTGTCACTGTGACACGCGAACACAATCTGACGATCCTATTCCTCCATTGCCCCTAATCGGATCTTACCAGCTGTTATCTGTTCCCAGGGTACAGCATGGGGATGTGCGAAATGTCGGTGTGAGTACGACCCCCCCCCTTCGAATGGGGTCCAGGCACGACCCCCCCCTCCACCTCCACGGCTTTTTCGCCGACGACGAGCGAGTATATAGTCAACGAAATATCCCACGGGCGTACAGAATGCATATAGTGCATATAAAAAATTAATACGACCCCCCTCCCCAGAGCAAAAGTACGACCCCCCATGGGTTTGACAACGATGCTGTACCCTGTCTGTTCCTGCCACATAGCAGTAGCATTCCCGCCTCACTTGTATACCAGTTCTAATAAAAATCAGTCTCTAAAAAAAATCAACGATGATACTTATTGATCGTTACGATTAAACCCACCTTGCGCTCGAGTGACTGTCCATGCACTTATTTACGTATCTCTTCGCATGCGTTCAGCTACTCCATTGTCCTCTCGTATCTTTACATGTTTCGAGATACGAATAAACCCTGAAATTCACGAAAAATGAGAGGGCAGGAGGATGGATGATGATCCAACCTCGAAGGTATGAGTGGGCGTGCGCTTTCTTGAACGTGGCTGCGGCTGCACTTCTGGTGAGATTTTGCCGTTTCGTCAAGGTTGCAAGCATGTATTTGTCCAGGATGACAATTGTCTCGAATATTAATGTCCAACGAGAAAAAGAATCTCAGACCGTGCTCAAATTAAGCACTCGGCCACGCCTTTTCCATCTCGGGATAAGTAATGTACTTAAAGGAAGAACCCGCGCATGACTCGTCTCTCCCATGAGTAGATGATTAGGGGGACTGTAGACGACAAGGGTAACGGAGTTGTTGCATGTAGTCGACCGTGAAACAAAAAAAAAGCACAAGAACAGTGGCACTGCCCTAGATAAGACCCCACTTCGATCCCAGTTTGTACGTGCCCAATCAACTCTATCTCCAAAACTACGCCCTCATATGCACGGCTGATTCACCGATAAGATTTCTACGATCGTACAAGTGGCGATTATCAAAACTCTTATCGTCCTTAAATATCATTTCACTTTGGAAGTGGTCAATTACAGGCGGAGTGCTGGAGCAGAGTCTGGAAAAAGGAGGTAGCACTGAAACCTGCTACTTGCGCTGACAAGCGCCCTTCCCGTAGAATTTTTTGCGCGCGAAACCCGTACAAGGTTGCTCGTTCAATTTCGATATCTGATCGCGGACCGTGCCTTTAAATGAGGTACACATCTTGTGAGTACATTCGGATATCGTCTTTGAGGTTCAAATATGAGGGGACAGGCGCCAATCGCCCAAACGATATCGGTAGACTTGCCAATATCTCAGCATTTTTGTGATATCGGTAGAAACGAGTGAAACTGTCGAATACCCCCAAAATAAAGCTTCTCTTTCAAATGCGAGAGACCAGTTACGAAATAGGAGAGATCAGACAGGTGAATGAGATGGCAGACAGCTAAGCATTTGCGAGTGACGTCATAAATAGATGGGGCCATTTCGGTGAATAAGATCGCTACATTGAACGGCGGCCTCAATACTCTTTTCGCTCACATCTCTGCGAAAATGGCATCACTTTTACAACTGCATTCCGGCCAACTTGTATAAGGAAAGAATTCTACCTAAGCTGGTGATCGCAAAAGCGTCATCGCGTTTGTGAAGGCAGTGGGCAAAGTGGCTGAGGGCGCACGGTTATTGGCAACGTCACATTGCTAACCGCCCTCCGCTAGCCGTCGTGTGTACTGCCTTTCAAAGAAAAAAAAAAGACAGAAAGTTACCTCTCCAACTTTTCGCGTCAATTCGAGTTTCTCGCCTGGAAGCTGTTCTAGAGTGGTTTGCACAACGTCTTTATTTCCGCCTTCGGTTTCCTCACATTGATCCAACAGTCGATCACCCCAATTGCGTGAAGCGCACTGAAAACATCGAGAGGGTAATGAACTGAAAGCACTGTCCTAAACATAAAATTAGTCGCGTAAACTAGCTTATTTGTTCAGCGGCGTCTTAGTGGATCCATCTAAGAGTGAAAGCGCATGCTGGGCCAATTTTCATAAGTACGCAGGATGTTTTGTCAAGCTGAACGCCTTGTCATTTCAGTCTGAGCCAGTAGTTTAAGCAACAAGTTAGGGCTGCTACCACTCAGAGTACACATCGTTTCTGTGTTAAGAAATGGGAGGGGGTCGGCTGATAACTCCGTACTTGATACGCTTGGGGAGGGTTGAGGGAACAGGTCGTACATCCAATTGTTTGTTCCACTAATAAGAGTTCCTGTTTCACGAAACAATTTGCCGCCCTACCTGCACAGTCTTTCTAGTAAGAAGATCTCTGCTTTCAAAAAAGCCATGAGAAGTAACGATTCACAGGATTGGATGACCTATAAGCTTCTGTCCGAGAAATTTGACAAATGTCTGTATAAGTTTAATTGTGCTGTTGAGAGGAAAATAGTGGAGTCGCAAAACAAATCTTTTCTTTTCAATTATATTAAAGCTCGGATTTATCCCAGGAGCACAATTTCCTCCCTTGTTAAGCACAGTGGTTCGCTTGCTTTTACTGATATAGACAAGGCGGAGACTTTGGCTGATGAGTTCCAGAAGGTATATGTAAACCATGATGACGCTCCTACAGGACCTCCTCTTGAGTCCAAGTTTTCCAATATGGAGGAGTTAGACCTAATTAAACGGGATGATATCCTCAAATTCCTTCTTAAGTGGCCCTCCAGCTTCTCTCATACTCCCGACGGGGTACCTTTTGTTTTTATCAAGAAAGTTGCAGCCTATCTTGTTGTGCCACTCGAGCTTTTGTTTAATAGGAGCCTGCTATACGCTGAGGTACCTTCAAGATGGAAGCATTCTTTTGTTTCGCCTCTTCCCAAGAAACCACCCTACAATAATCCAGGGAACTACAGGCCTATAAGCATTACATCTGTTTTTTGTAGGCTCCTCGAAAAAATCATCAAAGGAGTAATTGTTAAGCACCTTGAGATTAATCAGGTCCTGCCCGAGTGCCAACATGGGTTTAGAAAAGGAAGGTCTACGGTCTCCCAAATGCTTATGTCACTTAATGACTGGACATTTGCTTTAGACAAAAAATCCGCTGTCGACATAATATATTTTGATTTTTCTAAAGCGTTCGATAAGGTCTGTCATGAGAAATTGCTGTATAAGTTACAGCATGTGGGTATTCACACCCTAAGATTGTTCAGTGGATTCAATCATTTCTATCCGGACGCACCTTCCAGGTTAGGATTAATAACTCCTTTTCCTCGGTAAAACATAGTACCAGTGGTGTACCTCAGGGTGGTGTTTTGTCTCCTATACTTTTTAACATCTACACTTTTGAACTTCCCTCTTTGCTAGAGAATACCTCTGTTTCCTGCCAGATGTTTGCTGACGATATAAAAGTTTACAAGTCTGTCAAGTCTCCAGAGGATTTCTTGTCAATTCAGAAAGCCATCGATACAGTGCATGAGTGGTCTCTGACATGGGGTCTCCCTATTAGCCTTGATAAGACCAAAGCTTTCCATTTAGGAAAGAGCAATTCCAATAACAAGTATTTTATTTATGGTTCACCTATTCAGGCTGTCTCTGAAGTCAGAGACCTTGGCTTCCTACTTAACAGTAGCCTTGATTTTGGGCCTCACTGCCTCCAAATTGCTGCTAAAGCTGACAACGAAGGTTTGTTTTATCCTGCTTAAATCTTGAGAAAAAAGCAGGGATCCCCTCGTTCTGATCAGGGCCTACAAAATGTACGTCAGACCTATTTTGGAATATGGGACGTGTGTATTTTTTCCTTATAAGAAGAATGCCATTCAGACCATTGAGCGCGTTCAAAACAGTTTCACCAGGAAGGTTTTCATAAGGGCTCTTGGTTACTCCTACAACAGTATTCCTCACGCCATTATTAGAAATAAGATGCTATGCTTGGATTCTCTGAAAAAGCGTAGGTTGAGAAATGATTTAATAACCGTGTACAAAATCACACAGGGTACCATGCTTTTTGCTGCCGCTAAACTCTTCTCCTTTTCTGCCTCCTCTACTAGAGGTGAGGGCATCAAGCTGCGCTTTAGTAAGGCCAGGATTTCAGTTCGTAGTCACTTCTTCACTCAGCGGGCTGGCGGCGAGTACGCTAAGTTTAGCAAACACATTCCCTCTCCTATTAGTTATTGCTCCTTCAGACGAGAAGTCTCCCATTATCTCAAGGACATCAGCTAGTTGTCTTCTTGGTTTCTTATTGTTCTCCAGTTGCATTCTACCTACCCTCAGATTTATCTTATTGCTAGTGCTTTTAATTTGCCTTATAATAGTGTTCTCTCATTTGAAGTCTCCCGGTTTTTGTTGTTCATTGTTATAATAGTCCACATGCCCATATCGGGCGTGTAATAAATAAATAAATAAATAAGGGGGGGGTCGTGCTTGATACGCTGGGGAGGGTGAGGGAGTCGTACATGACTTTGAGAGAAATTTGTCGCGTTGTGAAAAAAATTTCACCGATTGTTTGACTTTTCGTGATTTCCCCTGTTTCACTGTTTCATGTGTACTATTTACCCCCACTCCCGCTAGACGGCAGAAAATTTTTGGGTTTCTGGGTGAAAAATTGGAAAATATGGGGAACTGGTTGGTAGGTGTTGGGAAGAGGGTTGCCGTACCGAGACCCTCCCTCAGTCTTGTAAAATGGTCGTATTGACACCACCATTTTACACATCACGTACCCTGTCTACAATGCTTTTTCCCACAGCACCCCACGCAACGTTGCTGGCCGCCTGGCACTTCCTGACACTCACTACCCTAGAAGCGAGAGGGCTTGTGAAGGAGCGTGAACTGAGGCGCAGGCAGGGCGGTTTTTTTCCACCAGTTGATGACATGCTGAGCTCGATGCTGCCCCGACTGTGTTCCGATCAAGCCCTTTCACACCTGTCCCCTACCCACTTTCTTTGCAAGGATAACTGCTGTACAGTAACAAAAAAACTTCAAACCAAATGCAAGCCAAAACCGGCATTATATCAACGAATCATTATCACATTTTCTCAAGTTTGGGCATGAACGGCAGCGGGAACTTCGGGCGCCGCGTGACGGAACCACTTTCTATGCGCCCAGTGATGCGTAATATCAGGAAATATCAGGTATTCACACTGGCCGTTAATGATAATGACTCAACAATGACACTCCAAGGGATGTTAAGCTCCAGCCGGGGGTGTAGCGAGGGAAATCCACCGCAAGACGACTCTGTCACATGCGCGACATTCGCTCCAAGACCAAATCGACTACCGTGGTAGTGGTGCAGTAAGTCGAGCGAATCAGCTGTAAGATCCACTGATAACTCCTGCGTGTTGCCACAATGTGAATCATGCGCACTACTATCCAGCAGAGGGTTGCGGAGATGAACATGGAGGGACAAAGGCAGTGGGGAGATGGACGAATTTAGGTCACATCCCTTTTCTGCTCATCTGCGCCAGCACGAGCAGAAGATGGAGTGTCTTTAGTGATGTGCCGGGACGTCACATCTGACCGGCGGGCGAGGAAAAGGCTTGCAAAGAGCAGCTCGGAACTCTCAGCAGGACCTTATCGATTGAGCGTGAAGGTACTGAAGGGCGTCTCGAGTACACCGAACAAAAAAACAAATACTAAAAAATACTTCCCGTTGAAAAGCTAGCTGGCAAAGCGGCCGCCACTATGATTTATTCTATAACAGAACGAATAACTTCCGTAGGCATCGTGCAATCACCACCGACCGAAGGTGCGGCTAGCACTATAGTGTACCCATCCGTCATGGCATGCAGCATCACGGCCGCTTCATAACAAAATCCTTGCTTCGATAAGCGATCTTAGGCAAAGTGAAATGAATACGAGCGTCAGAAACGGTCGTCACCGGATTTGTGGGCGGGCGCGGGAGCGTGGCGGGCGTATTGGGACGTAGTTGTGGCATGAAAGTGGCCCTTTATAAGACACCCTCCTTGGGGCAACAGCTATGGCAACCTGGCCTCGGGTCGCGGAATTCTACCTTCGCCAGGTTTACCTAATTTCAGTCGTCTGCGCGGATTTATCGTGGCCCAAACTCGCCTTTAAGCCAAGAGTGATCTATGAGGAATTCCGACCCCAAAAGCGCTTGTTTGGGCAGGACATGACCTATCAATGGGCTTACAACAATGATGCCCACCGTCTTCCCAGAAACAACCGGTAGGAAGAAGCCGCATGCGCCAATGAGAAAGGCATACAAGTAAGCTGACAACGCCCTCAGTGAGTGTCGGCAGTGGGAACAGTGCTTGTAAAGGTCCTAACAGAGTCAAAAGCTATGTCGTTGTTCATTCATGTTGAAAACGCTCGTGAGTTCAGAATTCTGTTTAAATTGAAAATAGAGATGATAAACGGCTCTTCACCAAAAAGGAAAAAAGATTCGTAGAAATCATTTGGAATTTCCTAGAAACCGCTTACTGAAAAGGGACGAAAAGTGAATGGTACGAGACCTGAGAGCGTGCCATGTGAATTTCCAGCAAAGAAATGAGAATAAAAGAAGTTCAATTCACCCATGGGAAGCGAAAAAGCTCTATGCATACACACTCTGCCCACCTTTTTGATTGTGATTGAGAAGCATGAGTTAGAGCGATGTGTCTGATACGAGGGCCAAAGTGTTCAGAACTGATACTCACTTGTCCCTTTTAGCGAATACAAGTCCCATGTCGAGGAGATAAAGCAAGCCGCATAGGAAGTAAAAAGCCTGAAACGAGAACCGTTGTGCCGTTGACTTTATTCAGAAACTGGTTTTGCAACGTTCTCGAGAGCAGATGGGGATGAGAGTCTTTCGGAACACGAAGCCTTTCAAGATTTGTCGCGCGCTATAGAGGTTCATACATCGCCTACTAAAAGGGGTCCATGTTCCGAACGTTCCCCGTTTTGTCGGTACAACGTGTGGAAGAACGCTGAAAGAGCTCACCGCAGCCACTGCCCATCCTTTTACGACAAACTGAATCTGGCAGCCGGGTAGTCCTGCACAACCGGATACTACGCCGTTGCCAACAGCCTAAAATTAGTCTGGACAATAATTTTTCAAAAACTCCCTCGTCATCTCTGACGGTCATGGTTGTGTTATTCTTT
>MU940340.1:0-10519 GCA_036418165.1 Cooperia oncophora
GTACGGAGTACGGGGAGAGGCCCATCGCAAGAGGAATTCATCAACGCCTTTTTTCACCTTTCACTTTTTTCTCGCTGCTTTCATCTTTATTAGCCTCCAAGTAATTAGTTGGTCCTAAATTGAAAAGGGACAACTCTGTTGTCATCTGAGCACTGACATGGAAGAGGTAGCCCTGGTCGTAATTAGAGCCTTTGTGAGCGTTCTTTGAATGTAGCGCTAATTTTATACAGACCTCATCATTAATACGCTAGCTAGCCACCCACTCGCGTGAGATTCTGAGAATAGCTGAAGGGTGAATATCGTGAGGACTACGTCACTACCACCGAATTTGGAAGTTTTCTGTTGGCAATGGGTCTGTAAGTTAATTTATCCCAGTCTGAGTCAACATTTACTTCCTAGCCAGTAATAAGAAACTATTTCCGACAGGGCACATCATTGGTTGGGGATTTTGGTCAAGTTCATAAAACGCGGTACGACTCCCCCAGCTCCTTCCTCCTCAATAGGGTTTTTATGGGTGAAAAGAAGTTGAAAGGCTTCACAGACGAACCGGCAAAGGGCAGAAAAGTTAGATGTTTCGCAAAAAGCCATAGACGTAATGTGCGGTAATGAACTATGAGACAGTATGCGTTAGTTAGTTCACCGGTAATGAAGTGTTGAAAAGCTGTCTAAGACTGAAAGCCAATTCCTCCTATGTTTTTTTTTACATTTTTCATTTTGAAGGTTTCCTCCCACGCTTCCATTTTGGAGGCTTTCTCCCACGCGTGAGAGACACTTCATTGGCGTCACAAAGAAATATGGTGCCCCATTCAACCGAGGAAAATCCAACGAACGGCGCATTTAGCGGATGATGGGTGACCGGCATTCCTGCCGTCTTGTCCGTTATATCGATGAACTTCTTTATAGGAAAGCACACTTCGTCAGCGGGCTGCTTTTCATGAGCTTTTATCAAAATTTTACTTAATCAACTTGATGAAAGAAATGGGGAATAAGCTATGACGATGCTAATAGCACATTCGTATGTGGAGACAGTAACAACACATATGAATTTGAGAGGTCGGCTAATAAATATCTAGAGTTCGACGACTGAAAGCACATAATTCTTTTGTGTAAAGGAACAACCTCAATATATATAAAATGAGCGCAGATCTACCCACTATATATAAGCCCTACCTAAATGCATAAGATGCCGAGTCAAGACAGACAGCGCCCGTCAGCATGGGGATTTGCAAATGGCGTGTGAGAGAAAATGGGCGGTCTGAAAAGTCGAAGCATTGCCCGGCTCTGAGTGATCCTTGATATTACGACCCCCCTCCCCAGCGGCCAAGTACGACCCACCCTATGTGTTTCGCACAACTGAATGCGATACCCTGAGTAGAGATATATTCGGTGCCACATAACACTACATCAGACCCCTAGGCCAAACGAAATATACATGTTTTGTTCTTCTAAAACATTTCAGAAATCGTTTCATAAACTATGCAAAAGTGATAAAAACCGAAACAGAACGATTAAGACTTACTAAGGCGATAAACAACACCAATATGAGTCAGGAGGTAATTAATATTGCCCGCGGCAATGTAAAAATATATACTGCCGATTTCACTGACATGTTTACAAACTTGGAACATAGCCTCATTATCAGGAATATGCAACAGCTTATGAGCATCTGCTTCAAAAATGCCAATAAGGCGTTCATTGCTAGTAATGGTTACCATGTTTTTTACTCAGACGGTAGAGCAAATAAAGGCAGCTACAGATACTACAAAGCTACCGACTTAATATATCTTATCGATGACCTATTGCGTAACAGTTTTTGTATTTTTGCTGGTAATATATTCAATCAGACTAAAGGTGTTCCACAAGGAGGCAACTTCAGCCCGCTGTTGGCAGACTTTACGCTGTCAATCATGGAATATAATTATGCAAAGTGCAATAGACTCATTATTGCTGTATTGCAAATAAATTGCTCATTCCATGTAGATATATGGATGATCTCCTAGTCATACATAACCAGTCTGAAAGTGAGGTCGATGAACAACTCGCTGAGTCTATAATCTATAAAAATCTATAAAAACACAGTTCTTGGAAAAAACTCACACATCTGAGCTATACAGTAATTATTTAGACTTACCAATCAATATAGTAAACGGTCGAAATTAAACGGCTCTTGTAACAAGTGCATTAAGGTACACATAAAGCAGATTAGTCCGAGGTGTTCTCAGTGGCATTTTCATTTAAATTGGTGTCCATGCAACTCAATTTTTTTCGACTGCCTGAGTCGTGTCGTTTTCGGATAGTTATAATGTAACATCGACTTATAGCCTGTTTTTCGTAATCACGATGCCTCACTCACTTACTTAACTCACGTAATCCAATCAACTTGCATTCTTAAACTTCTCAATCTTTATCGTTTTCAATTTTGCTCCTTATTAAACTTTCTGCAACTGATTTTTTTCTTCCTTTCCTAACTGAGGAGCACTGGAAAGGACGAATATGGCTTTTGCTCCGGATTCCGTCTATGGTCAAGGGCACATGCGAAACAGAATCTGAGCTAATATCTTTGCTTGCGACCCCCCCCCCAACTAATTCTCACTTATAAGATTTTACAACATAGTCTATTAATTTCAGTTTCTATGATTCTATTGGGTGTTTGCCACCTTTTCCTAATACCAGAGCAGAAACTGAAAAATTGACAGGCATCTGATCGCAGAGATATGTACGAGTTTTTGACTGCACTGACTTCCGAGTATTTTCATTCATGTCTTCAACCGGGCTTTGGAACGAGTTCCTAGGCACAATCCAAAGTGCAGGGTCGTTTCGGAGTAAATCTGGTATCGCTTAACTTTAATCCACCCGAGTAGATTAGTTAGAACTGGTGCTATTTTGGGAGACAATGACACATCGCGCATCGACTCGCCTCGCCCAAAGCAGCTCTTCACCCTGAAATAGTGCGGCTGAAAAAGCCTTCGCGCTGTCAATTGCCACAATCGAAGGATCAAATTACACTTAGGCTGTCCAAATGTGTCACGCATCTGCAATCAGTTAGGTTTTAGTGAAAACTCTCAATAAAAAAGTGACTTAGGACAATCTGTGAGGCAGCGCGAAATACATAATCAGTCACCTCCACGAATTCTGAGTGGGAGATGAATGCATGGCGTACACCAAAGAAGTTGGTCACAACCGACCCCTCATCTTTTACCTTTTTACATTTAATTTACTTTATGTATTTCAGATATTTTGATATCTTTTAGGATTTAGTTCATCAGTTTGGTACGCAAGCACCTCTCGGTAGCTTACGGTACCGAAGCCTTTGCAGTGTGTTTGATGAAAAACAGTTCCAAAATTTCCTGCTTCAGACTACGCGCCCCCCCCTCGAAAGCTCTATGGGTGTTCAGTCCAATCTTGACGATGTTCGGAGGAAAGACCTCATCACGCAGTGTCCAGGTAAGCCTCTATTTGCAATTCGTCCATAAATTGTGCAGGTATTCAGATTTCTTGGCACTATTTACCCTTTACTGCCCCAGTCATCCGAAATCAGGCCAGTTCCTGACCGACTTTTTTCTCCGTGGGCAGAATTTGCTGAAAACTTGGCTCCAGGGGTAGTTCGACTCGCTGAACACGAATATCGCATCCGCTTAACCCGAAACCTCCTGGCGCTCCGCGCCATGGGCGCCCGGTGCCAAAATAGTGAAATCACCAAATTCGCTGAAAAATTGCTCCCAGAGGTGGTTTGACCCCTGATCACGAATATCACATCCGCTCGGCGCAAAACCTCCTGCCGCCCGCGCTACAGGTGCTGGCGCCAAAATACCTCAGATCACCGGCGCCTGTGGCGCAGGCGCCAGGAGGTTTCGGGCTATGTGAATGTCATATTCTTCAGATTCAGGAGGTCAAAATACCCCAGGAGACAACATTTGAGCCAAATCTGTCCACGGAGAAAAAAGTCGGTCAGAAACTGGCTCAATTCGGGATTGTTGGGGCAGTAAAGGGCTGATAACATGCGATTTTTGATTGCCATCAACTCAGTCCACGCATGTTCATATCCACAACCCGTTCCTGACTATCTGATAATATACCATTTTCACTTTAAATTCGCCCTTTTTTCAAACCAAATTCGTCCTTTTTCAAACCAAATTCGTCCTTTTTCAAACCAAATTCGTCCTTTTTCAAACCAAATTCGTCCTTTTTCAAACAAATTCGTCTTTTTCAAACCAAATTCGTCCTTTTTCAAACCAAATTCACCCACTCTTCATCAAGAACCACACTTATTAGGGCGGGCAACTCATCAACCAGATCACGCCAGACATCACTGCGAGCCCCGCCCGACGGCCACGCCCACTTGTCAGCGCGGACATAGATTCTCAAATCTTGTTTCATAACTTCTGCTTTTGCTGTTTCCCACAAACCTTTGACTGGAAACCACCGTGCATTCACACATGGCGACTCCAGTCATTCTCACTAAAGGGTTTGGGCACTTCTAGGCTGACCACGCCCACTGGCTTTTCGCGGAATTTCGATGTTTTTCAAAATTTTTGCAATTTAGGGTTGCTGCGTGAAGCCCCGCCCTTTGTGAGATGCTCCGCCCACTTTAAATAGGGTCTCGTACGTCACTCGGAACAAGAAAATCCGGCAAAGTTTACTCCGAATGATCAGCAATACACTAACATGCAAACCAAGTCTCTATACTGCCGATCTGACCGAATTTTGAAAGTTGGGCGAACACTTGATTCAAAGTGGCGGAGCATCTCACAAAGGGCGGGGCTTCACGCAGCAACCCTAAATTGCAAAAATTTTGAAAAAACATCGAAATTCCGCGAAAAGCCAGTGGGCGTGGTCAGCCTAGAGTGCCAAACCCTTTAGAGAATGGGCGGAGTCGGCCATGTGTGAATGCACGGTGGTTTCCAGTCAAAGTGTTTGTGGGAAACAGCAAAAGCAGAAGTTATGAAACAAGATTTGAGAATCTATGTCCGCGCTGACAAGTGGGCGTGGCCGTCGGGGCGGGGCTCGCAGTGATGTCTGGCGTGATCTGGTTGATGAGTTGCCCGCCCTAATAAGTGTGGTTCTTGATGAAGAGTGAGGGTGAATTTGGTTTGAAAAAGGACGAATTTGGTTTGAAAAAGGACGAATTTGGTTTGAAAAAGGGCGAATTTAAAGTGAAAATGGTATATACCTGGGCGCCGTGATCAGATGCATGCCAAGGCGTGCCCCTCTCCCTTCACAATAGAAGCGAAAAGCAACTAGTAAATGGCGCCGGCGGGGCGTGCTCAAAAGGTGTCACTTCGGAGGCTCTGTTGGAAGGCTCTCTTTGTTCCTACGAGAGTATGAGTGAACGCTCGTGAGAACTCTCACAAACAAGGGAGATCAAGCCTTTTCTCTCTGCTGTGCTTTGACAAACCGCGAGTCGCACTGCCGGAACTAGGGCGGGCCCTAGCGTTGGGAAAAATTTCGCTAACTACGATCCTCTCCACCTTTATCCCCGGGTCCCATTTTCATAACCGACCGATCATCGCCATGCTTTCTCGGAAATTCGTAGTAGAGTGAAGCGCGGGGAAGGGGCGAAGGATAAAGGAAGGGACGGAATAGTGCCCGGAAAACAAGAAAATCAAGAATCAGAAAAGAATTCCAAGGTCCAAGGTGCGACCCCTCTTCCCTAGCGACCGACTAGGATCCCTCGTTTTTGGGGATCCCCAACGTACGACAGCGACTGAATACGATTGCTCGCCGAGAATCCCAACGCGCGAGTTTTCCTGGCTGCTAGCGTGATTTGAGTTTTTGCTTTCGCATCCAGATGCAAAGGTAAATGCTGTTTTTTTGTTGGCGAGTTACCGATATTGAGACCTTCAACATTACGCTCCTTTGAAGTAGCCTTTCAGCGATCTTGCACTTCCAGAAGTAAGATTTTTCAGAGTCCTTTCGCATCACTAAATTGGCACAGGTTGTCTTGTGTAAGATTAGTCATAGAATGACTTCGAGAAGAACCAGAACAGTTCGCTGACTTCTTACTCTTCCCTTGCCTGACTTTTCGAAACTGAAGCTTGATGTTTCATGGGAATTGATTCATCCCAAGGGCAGCTCGGCTCTGTGAGCATGAAAATGTTAGAAGGAAAGATGCCCTCTCCACTGGCGCCAGTGTCAGAACCCTTCGAACTACTGAATTCGGTTAATTTTTTCCTCCCCAGTTCTACTTTGTCCTATTGAACAAATATGTCACATCTCATCATCTGCTTGGAGCTTAAACATCTGGAGCCCATATGTGTGAAGATGAGAGTTCATCCTCCTGGACAACATATGTTGCAAGATGGTATGTCCTTACAGCCCTCAAATGGTAGGCTCTAAATGGTACTCGCAACCTTCGTGCGATATTCATTGTTGTGTTCACCCCCCCCCTGCAGAATGTGTCTCCATATTTCTCCATTCTATCACCTATTTCCTCACCTGCACTTGTAGTTTTCATTCTTCCATTTTCTCATTCTATATTTTCTAGTATCCTAGTCCATATACTTTTTAGGTGAATGGCAGTGGGGGTGTCACAACGGAGAGTGTATAGCACGATACGACGTATGCGACGGAATACCGCAATGTTCAGATGGGTCGGACGAGTGGAACTGTGAGCAGTGGAGGTATTCTTTCAGAACAGCTTGGCACTTCCAAAACTTTGTCTACAGGAGTCTGTATTTCCCATGAGTCTTTGTTGCCATCAACTACGAACAAAGAGGGTTTAGATAGGTTGCGTATGTTCTCAGATATAAATGAGCCCCGCCACGGGAAAACTTGAGCGCCTTAAGTGCCTCTGCGGTGTGTTTTTGTTTTTGCGCTACGAAGTGTATGTGATACAGCGCACTGTGGCCCTGCTCGGCTGCATTGAAAGCCGATCCCAAACAATTCACCGACTGCTGAAGTTTGGGTAGTCATCGCAGTTCGTGGCTGCAATGGTTATGTTTGGATAACAGCCATTACGTGTTTTGGTGTAAGTATATGTCTTCTGGCAACGTAATGCATCGGCAGTCGTGCTAGAATATGTTGTAGGCGCAATTTGGCAGCGAGGGGCGGGGGAGAAAGGAGATTTGTCCTCAAGGTACAGCATGGGGATGTGGCGAAATGTCGGTGTGAGTACGACCACCCCCCCCCCCCCCATGTTTTCGACACAGGAGTGTACCCTGTTTGTCCTCACATTGTCGTGCAGATCCATCAAGCTGAGATTTGTGAAAGCTTGTGAAGTCTGTAGTGCTAGAAGTCGACGTTTGTGGAAATTAGAAACTGTCAGCTCTTCTAAAAATACCTATAAACGCGTGTAAATTAATGAGCAGGACAATGGGAAGCAGTAAAAGTGCTAAATGCCCATTCCCGGTCGCCGAACTGTGCTATGTTATATGAGGTGTCAGAGAATATCAAGAAGAGTTTTCCCATGTCCGGTTAACCATTGTTCCCAGGAACTGCGATATAACTTTGAAGAGTTTCCTGGGACTTGAGCCGTGAAGTGCTTCCACTTTTTTGCCTGTATAACGTCAATACTTCAACTCTTGTTCTAAGTGAGATCATTCGCATAAAAACTGTCCGCGGCTATGGAATAACGATCATGGGCTTATTCAGCTTCATCACACATCGACTTGTCCTCGTCGTGTTTGCATCACGATTTCGCTATCGATTCGTTCCTCATTCTCGAGGTGGACTACGAATTAATGAGGAGCTTCAAAGTTCTCGGAGCTCTTCGAATCGAGGTACGGTGAAAAATCCGCATGAAATCCGTTGATCTTTTTGAGACGATACCTTTGGAACGTCTGTTCTGATTCAGTCAAATATTTCACGGGTTCGGCCTTGGGAGGAGAGGAGGGGGGACATTTTGCGCTTTCGATGTTCGTTTTGTTGTTGTGCTGAGCTAGGCAGTCTCAATTTGGTGAAGCCTGTTAATCTTGTGAGAGTGAATTCTGTAAACTCTTGTGAAGCTGGTGAAATGTAGCGAGTAAGGCAGTAGAAACAGGAATTCATTTCTTTTTCAGGGCGTACTGTACATGCGTTCCCATGAGTCGCCATGCGCCCCACAGCAAGACGAATTTGCTCTCTCAAATCCTCAACTTGTTGTTGTAATTGTTTGCTTGTAAGACATGAAGGAATACCTAAACCCCTGTATGGGTTTCCCTTCCAGCACAGCTACGAAGATAGTTGTATATTGTTTATGTTTACGTTGTTTATAATAGGAACATCCCTCAGTCTAGCTTAGTCATGGCCCTTTTACTGAAATGCCTACTTATAAGCTGCTCATACACTTCAGCACCGCTTGGGGAGGTGGAACTCACAAGGACTTACTTGATGTTACGCGCCCCTAGACGTATCTGTTACCCCCCCCCCCCCCCCGACACGCATTGCTGTTGAGGATATTAGATTCGGCATTTTAATGTGGACTGTTCGGCACGAAATTGCGGCAAAAACACTTCAAGGACAAAAAAGCACGCTGATTTTTACACGTGCTCGTTTTACACATTACAGCCTTCACATTTTCAAGGAATTTGTGTCTTTATGAGAAGCCATTTCGAAAACCCATCAAAACGTACATTTGCTTTCTGACGTAATATCCACCCTTGATAGCTAATTGAATTTCTAATGGTTAACTAACGAAAGTTCTTTCGCAGGCGGGGATAAATCATAAAATATAGGTAGCATAAAAGGATGAATATTAGATTGTTCCATGACTGTTGGAGCACCATGGCTGTTTTTGAAAACCATTTCTTTCTAATTTTTCTTTCTAGTAATTGCCCAAAATACCATAAACCATCAATACCTGATGTATGGATAATACACAACATATTGTACGACCGCTTCTGCTTGCCTAAAACTCAGAGACATCTGGTTGAAGGAAGATTTTATGTCAGTTTGAGATGTTGTTGGTTAGCGTGAGACTGCATTGGCCATCAGATATTGATGGTTCGTACTATTTTGGGCCATTATTGGAAAGAAAAATTAAAAAGAAATGGTGTTCAAAAACAGCCATGGTGCTTTTCGAGAATGTCAGCTAGGGGGGGGTAAGTCAGATGCCGCTGGGAGAGTAATAGCCTGTAGAGAGAAAAACGAGAGTCGCGTCCATCACTACTTCTCCACTTTTTCTAGGACTTCCTAAATCGAAATCTAGGCTGACGTTCAATCAGGGAAAGCGGTAGAAGTCTAGTTCTCCCCTCAGGTTGTTGAAAATGCCATCGAGCTGCCATCAGCGCGTTTATGTAACCCAAGCTGGTAGAAGTTTCGAGCGCTCAACTTGTCCTCCCACTAACACAACTTAGACAGGACCTTCTTTCTGTAGCGCGAAACGATTATGTCGGCAGTAAAAAACCCGGAATTTGCGAAACTAAACCTGCTGCATGGTAGAGATGGTGCAGCCACTGTGCTGGAAGGTTTTTTTTCCAGGCAGGATTTCGCGGTAGAGGATCGAAAATCAGCGTCTGGCAGGGCAGTCACACTCACCAGGTCCTGTCATCATCTTCAAATGAAAAACCATCGAGGATTGAGAGAGAGAGCACCTAGAAAAGTTACAAGCCAATGTACTGGATAGCTGGTCAGTATCGCAGAAATCCATGGGCTGCCAGCGGTTTTCTCAGGTTCAGGGCTGTGAGGTCTATACATGCTTCCGTTTTTGGCATTTTAAGTGACCACTCGTTCTCTGCTCTGATTGTGAGCTGAATGAATGCAGTCTTGTTCGCTGCGATGCTAGGGCGTCTCCGAGGGGTAGTTTTTGGCTCAGTCAGTCCGGCCCCTGCTCCCCTAATTTCGGAAGCTGGCAGGCGACCACAGCTGGTGGACCGTTAAGATCGAACCCTTGGTCATTCTGGTGCTTCCAGCCATGATTGCTGTATACACATGAAAACTTTGATTGTTATACCAAAACATATGAAAAATAACCGGTTCCCAGTGAAAAACAGTACAAACATACAGCAGCTCAAATGCGCCAAACACCTCACAAAAACCTACTTTCCCCTATGTTTTCCATTGGAATTTGATTCCCGAAATCCTATTGCTGTTTTTTTTCAGGCAAAACAACAATAGAAACGCAGGAGGTGGAGAAAAGCATGTTGATACAACTACGATAGCTACCAGTACGACTACAGTTGCCGACAGTGAGTTCATTAAAGAGAAGGTTTTGATATTTCACCCATTTCAAGTTATCTTCAGGGGTCTCTGCAGTCTTGGCCATTTGGGACAATGGTGGTCCGCGGGGCAGGGATTATGTGGCGGTGGCAAGACTCGGCCAGCCCTGGAATTAGGGCATGTAAACTTCGGGGATCTCCTGTTGAACGGGGAGGAGTCGTATGTAGTCGCTGAGGAAGATGGTCCCACTTGCTTTCGAGAGAAATGTTCTCGGATGTTGACTTTTCTCGTGTTTTTCCCGTTTCAACAAGTGCGTTACATACCCCCTCCCCGTGTTTCGAAAAAAGAGTGGAGAATTTTTGGAAAACCTCCAGGAAAGTAGTTGGAATGGTAGAAAGTTGAAAACGTTCAGTCGTTTTCATAAAGGGGATTGTATTTTGCCTTA